>SNQJ01S0001423.1:79691-117921 GCA_010110895.2 Picea sitchensis | reverse complement strand
AACAAATGCACGGATTGCATTGGATATAGGGGAGGAGGATGGAGGAGAGAGCAGTGGTAGTGATGCCAATCTTGATGATTATGACATGGAGGACTCCTAACAATCACGACTCATGAGCTATGAGATTCTTCCATCTACGGTTCTAGTATCTACCCTATGGCTATTTTGTATTTTTCATTGGCATTCCCACCTATAGTATCAGTGACTCTAACTTAGTATGTTATTTGATGTTGTAGAGGCCATATAGAGCCTCATTGATTATGTATTTACGTTCCGATCTCTAGATATGTATTGCACTTGGTGTCGTTTTGATATATTAATGAGCATACTTTGGATATGTTGTCTCTAATTGTCTCTAATGCTTTGGAAACATGATTTAAAATCTTAAAAATATATTTTTTTCGTTAAAATTTAAATATTTTATGTATTTTTTAAAAACCGGTTCATTGAAACCGGTTTGACCGGTTTATTACCGGTTCCGGTTGGACCCTCGACCGGTTCCGGTACCGGTTTCGGTTTTTAAAACATTGCTTTTTATAGGCAATGAAATCAAATTCTATTGAAAACCCATTTGAGGTATCGAAGAGATCTTTCCATTAGTATATCTAACTTGTTATGTTGTAGCTTGAGTGGGGAAATGTCTATTGAAACTCAAGGTACGTGTGGCCTTGCTGTGTTACATATCCTTGGAGCTTCAATTGATGATATCTTGCAAACCATGGAGTGAAATGGAATTCCAGGAAAACCCATTCGATCTTACAAAAACCTTTTCAAATGAGCTATAGTATTCCCTCTAAAGCACCCTTTAAGAGGTTGTGGCATCTGTCTAAAGTTTATAGAAGAAGGTCGTCCTCCATTCTATCCATTATTATGCTCCTATGGTGGCCATACAACTGTGAGTAAGTTGCGAAAGGGATAGAATGAGGTTGCCTAAGCTTGTAGATGCTACTGACAATGTTTTAATCCATGCCATGGCCATATGTAGTTGCAGTAATGCTTGATGTGGGAGGGCTAAGTGTAGAGGGCCACAAAGGATGCCAAGGGTTTGTAGAGTAGTATGGATTGCTATAGAGGATGTGGAACCTTTGTGGGCCAACATAGAAAGCCTGGAAGTTTTTGGAAAACGATGCAAACCAATGGATATAGTGAAATCCATGTAACAATACTCCTACAATGGCCATTGAAGGTTCGAGGGTAGAAAAAGCTTGTAAAACCCGTGGGCCAACTGTGATGCTTGCAGTGTATGGCTTGATGATTGGACTTAAAGAGTGCCAAATGGAGGTTGAAGATTGTTGTTGGACCCAAAATATGCATCAAACCCTCGTTCCCATGAAGTGGTTTCCCACTTTGATACCATTTATTTGGATTATGTAGAAAATGAAATGAAATGAAGGTAGAAATATAAATAGAAACACATAGACATTGTCGAGAGAAAATTGATACAACGAAACCCGAATTCTATTTATGAATGAAATAGAAAAAGACTATAAAATGCAAATTCAGATCAACTAGCTAGAATGTTGATGGCTTATCTCTAAAGAGGGATGTGTTGGCTATGCTCATTTGCCGCTAGAAGACATTACAAGAGGCCAAAACCCTAAATATCCAAAATCCTTGCGCTAGGAAATGGTGTTGCAAAAGTAATATGGGCCCCAAGGAGGCTAGTTGATATGTTTGCTAGAAGACATTACAAGAGGCCAAAACCCTAAATATCCAAAATCCTTGCCCTAGGAAATGGTGTGACAAAAGTAATATGGGCTCCAAGGAGGCTAGTTGATATGCCAACTTCTCGTAGCCACGAATTTTGTATACCAATTTCGTTTTGGGCGTTTATTGGACTGTTACAAAGATTAATCCATGCTCTGTGTTTGGCATGGCACATAATCAAAGATTGTGTGGCCTATGTCAACTACCAAAAATGCAAGGGAAATGCTCGAAAAACACTAGGGTGTCAACTAGTATCCACGTGGATCATTCTATGATTTGGCTTTTGGTTGATGAAAAGGCAAGTTGAGGCACCAACAAAGTAAGCTTTAATTTCTTTAAGAAGCATTGGCCAAACACAAGGGTGTGAGCGTGGCTAGGGGAAAGGGCCTTTCAACTTTGTCATAAGCCTTTTCAAAATCAATCTTGATAAACAAGGTTTTCAAACTTGAGCATTTGGTCCACGATGTTCCTACCCACATGACAACATTATCAAGGATGCACTGGCCTTGGATGAATCTTGTTTGGTCAAACTCGATGATTATTGGTAAGATATATTTAACATGTAGAGCTAATGCTTTGGTTACGATTTTGTAGGTTACATCAAATAAAGTTATCAATCTTTGGCTGGTGATGAGCTTTGGTTCGCTAGGGTTGGGGCTTTTTTGATATATTCTCCCAATGATTGCTTTTGAATAGCTTCTATATACTTTCATAGTAAGTCAGGTTCCACAAAATCCCACGTTGCTTTATAGAATTCACACAAGAAGCCATGAAATCCTAAAGATTTAACATTGGCCATTTCCATTAAGGCTATTGTTGGTGCATCCAAAGTTGACTCCTGATAACATAATCTTTTAGGCTTAGGGGAAATGCAAGGTGGACCCACATGAAGGCATGTATACATGGCCACCCTACTTTCCTCAATAATTCTCTCGGATTGGAAGCCAACTTTTAGTGGTTTGTGAATTCTTTTTTTCAAAATCTTTTTGCTTGGTGGTACGATATCAGCTACCTTCAGAGAAACTATCTTATCATTTGCATCTTTAGATATTAGGGCTTTTAAAATGGCTTTGGTGTGCCTATCCCAGACTTCAACCCATCTAATTTGGCTTGCAATTGGGCTTCCTTGACCTTCTACATATCATCCACTTGTAAATCGTGTTCGAGTTTGGCAGTCTGACATTGAATTTCTTTGTCATAGGTCTGAGCTGAAGCCTCTAAGCAAGCAGTTCTAGCTCATCTTTAACAGCTTTGTGATGCTTTCGCTGATGGTGGCAATCTGTCTCACATAGTCATGAAGGAAGGTTGTGACTTGATAACATCTCCCTACTAGGTGATCCATCCTTTAACCCCCCTTTCTCTTGGCAATAAATTCCAGATTCTTTTTATAGACTGAAGAAACTGGGATGTTGTAGGTGTGAGACATTAAGTAGGAACCACAATTTCTGGATGCACATTTTCTCAGTGCCCCATGAGATGGAAAAAATAAAAAGTACCTAAACATGCCTACCTGCATCATTTAAGAAAAAAATATTTTTCTGTAAGAGCAGGGCCCTGCCAAGCCTCTACAACACTCTAGTTACCTTTTTCGATAGTTGACACGTGAACCATAATTCAGAGGAGCCGTGCCTTCTTAATTTATTGGGATAGCAGAGGCCCAATCTAGCCTTGAGGCCATTTCAGACAACACATTCCCACTATGGGATTTGAATGATTAGTAGTTTGTTGTCTTGGGTCTCAATCATGTTAAAGTCACCACATTACCAGCTAGTGTGCATCTGGCAACTTATCATTCATCCAGTCTCCAAAGGCTGTACATTCCACAACATCATTTGAAGCATAAATGGTTGCCAGACCAAGAATCCAGCCTTCCAAATTCAGCAACATCCAAAGTTTCTCCAAACCAGTAAGTTCGATGGGTCGGACCCATTCCATAAAATAACAGCTGATGCTGACTTTGGCAAGATAAGAGTGACAGCACCACCCTTGCCATCTGCATGGTTGGAAACAAACACAACATTTCCCCAAATATAGTCCATGACCATTTTTAACCAAAAAAATAGAGTATGCCGATTTTAACTGCTTGTAAGCAAAGAGTATCCAAACCAGATATCAAATTGCAGATCTTCTGAACCATGGATTTACAGGGGTCTGTAAGCCCCTTGACATGGATTCTACAGGTGAACCAATAGTGAGGTAGTCCATATCGTCTTCTTCAGTCAACCTGTCCAACTTATGGAATGAATTTGTCGATATCAGGCCTTTTGTACTAGTGGCTTGAAGCCAGTCATCTATGGTACAAACGTAAGCAGTTCCTAGGCCTTTGAGGTCAGCTGGGGCATCAATAGCAGAAGAGACTGTGCCCCATCTCCCAGAGGAAGTGGCCTGAGAAGGGCCAGCAGCCTCTTTCACTATATTTGAGGCTGCAGTCTCATTTGGGGCTGGTCCTGAATTCACTGGGATTTTAGCAAGGCTATAATTTGGGGGATTTTAGCAAGGCTATAATTTGGCAGATGGGTTGTCTTAGTATTTTTTCTCATCACTTGAACTCAATCATTTGCTATTCTGGCAAAGGCAAAGGCTTTCGGCCTGAGGTTGTGGAGGAGAATCAGTTTGATGAAGCAGGGCCTTCGGTTTAGTCATTAGTAGGCAATCCTGAATTGAATTATAGGGCTAAAAAATTATGTTTCTCACGGGTTGTCTTAAAACCCTATTTTCAACCTGAATGTAAACAAATTCCTTCATGTCTTCAGACAGAGTGACCTTCAGACAGACCTGCTTTTGGGTCTAGGGTTGAAAAACCTGTGTGGCTTATGGCAAATAAAGTTCCCTATGGTGGACACAGAGATGCTCTCCAGGAATTCCCAGACCGTCATGGACAGGCCTGCAAAATCTATTCAGACAGGACACCATAATTGGGCTGTTTGGTCAGCGGAAAGCTTTCATCCCAGGTAACAGAACCGCTAGGTATTACAGCAAATCCACGAGCTGCAAGCAATTATAGTAGCACAGTGATATTCCTCTTTAAATTGTAAACTTGAAAAGCCCCTTTATCAGGCAACTGTCTTGATACCAAGCTTCCTTGACCGAAGCCTTAATAATGGACTTGGGTAGAATCTGGCTAACAAAATACCCAAGCAGTCCGCTGTTCAATAGTATTACATACACCATCATATTCGTTCAAAGATATATCCACAGGAGTTTCATTGGGTTGTATTTCATTACTTCATGGAACACCTTGAGTGTAAATTTCCTTGGTGCTTTTGAGGTAACCATTGTTGCAGTTGCTACTTCTTGAGCTTCCAGAACTAGGCTGGTAAACTCAACCTCAGGCTAATGTGTAACCATTATAAGGCTCCACAGCTTTGTGACAGGTGGCATCTATGGAGCTTCCAGAACTAGGTTGGTAAAAAAACCTTGGTCCAATGGGTGGCCATTATAAGGCTCCCACAGCCTTGTGACACCCATAGCCTTATGACAGGTGGCAATTAACATTGTGTAGAGCCACTTCACGGCAGCAAAGCTGTCAGGGGCTGCGAGTTAAGGTGATTATGATGGGCAATTAAGACAAGCACATCAATCCCCTAATCTACTTGCTTCTGAAACTATAACAGAAAATCCTCAAAGAACTCCAATATTAAGTTCATTCTTGTATGAATCCATAATTTCATTTTTGATCTATAACACCTGGCTATTTATTTGATTACATCAGGTGGCTATGAAAATTGGGATGGATCTAAAGTCGTGCTATACTTTACCTTGAACATGTTCTCTCTTTTAGTGTATTTACTAGTGACTCTCCGGCATACATTGCATGCAGTGTTGAATTGTTTTTTGCTTCACACTGTTAAGCATGGCATACTTAATGCAGCCATTTGCTTTTTATTAGAGGATAACATATTTTGTTTGTTCTGATCACTTCAATTTCTCGAAAGTTTGATTAGTTTGACATGCCTATCTTATGATTTTCTGCAATACCCATGGCCATACGGTGACCCTTGCATGGATACCTTTATGGTTTATGATGGACAAATATCAACCTTTTATCAGGAAAAAGATATTTGCTAATTCCTTTTGTGAGGATTTAGGCTACTAAAATTGTTATTGATTGTGTTCACTCCAATCCATTCATTCTGCATGGATTCTTTGCTTGAGCTATATGTCAGAATAAGACATTGTAAGTTTTAAACCTGTGAAGTAAAGCAATGCATATAGATTCTTAAGCAAAACAGAATTTAATCAATGGCTCATACAGAGTACACAGATTTTATACCGGAAACCCTCAACCGGGAAAACCTTTCTTATATTCATTATATCGAATTTCACCATTCACTATACACTATATACAATGTTTTTAGGTATTCCGTAGATACCAAAACCCTAATCTCTAAAACCGGGATTATTTGTAGTAATCCGCTAAAAATAGCAAAAACCGCCCAAAAAAAAAAATCCGGGGCGCTGCCCAGAACCCGGTCGGCCCCGGACTACGCCCGGGGCCAAACGCTGCACGTAACCAGGGGGGCCATACCTGCCCCCCCAGGGACCCTCCTAGGAAAGCACCCAGCGCACACAGCACAAACAGGGCACTAGTACGAGGGATTGTCAGACGCAGTTGTCATATCTGATGCGCCCACACACACACACATGCAAAGAATATAACACACACCCAACAGACATGCACGGATACCTTTATAGTTTATGATGGCCTAACATCAACCTTTTATCAGGAAAAATATATTTGTTAACCTTTGTGTCAGGTTTTAGGTTACTGAAATTGTTATTGGTCGTGTTCACTCAGATCCATTCATTCTGCATGGATTCTTTGCTTGAGTTGTATGTCAGAATAAGATATAAATGAGGCTGATGCCTGCCCTCTACATGTTCTTTCATGGTTAGCATGCACTTTACGTGCTGATCTTAAAAGGGTTATTTTAAAAATTGAAACCAATATCAAGAGTTTGGCATGGAGATGGTTGTCTTTACACAGCAGTAATCTGTGATTAGGAAGATTGCCTTTTTAATGGGGCAATCAGCATATTATGGCCTTCTATGGCCATAGAGAACTTGTTTGTCTATAATCCTTTTAACATGTCCTATTTTATTTGATCACTCCAGTTGATCCTATATGCAACTACTTTTGCACATACACACATTACTTTATATAACAGTTTAATCACACGGTACACCCTTTTACTTTTAAAGTACTGCTTAATAATCCTTTCATGGAGTGTATGGACTACTAACACTTTTGTTGGTTGCTTGAAGGTGATCCAGTCATTTTACGTGGTTTCTGTAGAATCTATTTTTCAGTAAAGACATGAGTAAGACCTGAATAAAACTGTCGAGTCTGTCCTTCCAAAGTTAATACTATGTTAGCCGATGCTTACATCTTGGTTCCATAGAGTTTGATATAAAACCATTTCAACAAGCGTTTTGGATGAAGAGTATTATCTTCCTACATAGCCAGGATTTGGTATGTAAAGATTGTCTTTTTCAACGGGACAAACAGAGTAAGATTGTTGGGCTCGGAAAATTTCCAGAGATGGCGACGTGTCCTGTTTGCATCATCTTGGTAATAACATGCCCAAGAATCAATTATTTGTCCGCAATAGTTTAGCATTTAATAATTCGGAAATACGCAGTCTCTCATATCTGCTCACACTTTCTATAATTTAAGTAGCCTCATAAATGGCTTATTTTTTTGTTTGTGTTTGACATTGTTCCTTTGGATGACTTGGTTGTTCCTAACTTTAACAGGTTGAACAGTGCTATAATGCGTTTTATCACGTTGATTGATTTTTAAACCTGATATGTTACAGTGTGAGCATAAGCTCTCAAGCAAACATTTTGATATCGTTGTCTTACCACACTAGTTATATTAAAAGCATCATGAGGCTTCCTTGGAATCAGTTGTCTTGCATGAGAAAAAAACAGCAGACTTTTGTAAGTTCCTAAAGGGATAGTGACGCACTAGTTATATTAAAAGCATTACGAGGCTTCCTTGGAATCAGTAGTCTTGCATGAGAAGAAAGCAGCAGACATTATGTGTTCTCATCGCATTGATATTATGTGTTCCTTTTTGAGCCATTAAAAGATGCTTTCTTGGCGTTAATACAAAGCTTGTTTCTTCCCAGTATTTTTATGGGGTGTCTGTTTTGGTTGACCAGGAAAATGAATTCCTGCTCCCCATTAGCCTTTAAGCTATTGTATACATCATGGATTGCAAATGGATTATGCATGGAAGTTAAGGCGGGCTTCAATTTTTTTTGAGTTTGATGCTGGGGCAGCGTTTTCAACTTGTGGAAAGGCTTTATGTTATTGGCTCAAGTAATATGTTCAATTTAAGCTTTTGTTTAAACAAATTTTGCATAGAACCGTTATGGTAATTCAGGAGTTGATTTGTTGTGTTCATGTTTTGCTATTGATATGCAACTGCACAGGCACGCGTGAAAAATTTGTTGCCTTCTCGGAAATTGCATGTGACAATTTGGTTGTCTTTTGGGAGATTGCATCTGATTGACAGCCAGGCTAAAGGACTGGGGCACTTTTATATCTATGGAATACCTATTCATAATATATTGACCTGAAGACAAATCAAAATGAATATTTTCTATAATGCCTTGAATAAAATGTGCAACTGTAATTCATATTCGATGTTGCCAAGCACAAATGCTCAGTTCAATTTATTTTGGTATTGCAAAAAAGATGCACAATGGATTATCAAGAAGCAGACTAGTGTTATGAAGTTTTCTGTTCAGTACTGCAAAATTCTATTAAGTTTGTTAGCTCTTTAGGGTCTGATAAAAACCAAATGTTGGGTTATTTTCTCGACACTTGTATGATTTTGCTACTTCGAGATTGTTCGACTGTGATTGGCATGATAATGTGTGTAGGTGGTTTAAAAATGCCACGAAGGTTGATGGATGTTGAAGGCAGCGCTCAAGGTTGCCTAATCTGTGCCCCGATATTAGCAGCTGGGAAGTCATTGTTCCATCGTTTTATGATAATGTGTAGGGTATTTAAAAATAGTAAGAAGGTTGATGAAGGTGGCAGGCAACTCTCAAGGTTGCCTAATCTGTGCCCCCATATTGTAGTGAAGTATATGTTATATTATCCAATTCTTATGTTATGATCAGTGGATCAATTGTAGCAGCTGGTAAGCCATTGTTTCCATGGTTTTATGATGGATGTATCACTCTCTATTCAGAGGAGTTTTCCCCCCTTGGAGTTTGGAGTGGTTTAGAGAAGTTTTTCCCCCTTGGAGTTTGGAGTGGATTTTCACTCGCAGCATATAATAGCTTTTCTTTGCTGGGTTTCAACGTAAAGCTTTCTCATTGTGTATTGCCTTGGGCATTGTCTAACTGTTCTATGAAATGGTTTTTTTTGTCGGAATCCGGCAAAATAAATTTGCATGAAATCACTATTTTTTATTTTTTGTTGTTTAAAATCAATTTCTGAATGCAGAAATGGATTCAACATGCTGAAAAACCCCAGGGGCACTCAAATATGTGGATCTAACAATTTCTTTCCGGGTTTTGGGCAAATGTCCCCGGAAATATTGCCGGAAAATAGTCATTTCATAGAATGTTTAGATTACGACCTTTCCTTGTAGGCTTCTTGTTGAAACCTATCCTTTCATGAGAAAGATTCCCCTTACATGTGAGGGGTAATATTTTAAATGTCCAATTTTTACATGTAGCATATACAAGGCTGAAATTCCTCCTTTTCAGTGGTTGGAGGCAGGTGGTAAGTAAACTATTTTACCTCTATCAATTACATAACAATCTATTAATTACATAACAATGATGATGTGCTTTTCAGTGGTTGGAGGCAGGTGGTAGGTAAACTATTTTACCTCTATTAATTACATAACAATGATGATGTGCTTTTCAGTGGTTGGAGGCAGGTGGTAAGTAAACTATTTTACCTCTATTAATTACATAACAATGATGATGTGCAGCAGTGAAGGAACTTCACACCTTAAGAGGTTGAGAGGGTCTGGACATACCTTCAGGAATGCAACTGACTAAAGTCTAGGAGGTGAAGTCGTGGGATTAACATTTGGAAAAGAAAACATTTTGGTGCCAACCGGTGGATTTGTCAATGAATATATTAAACATTTGGAATATATTTTATTTGTTGTATAGAATCCATTGAAATGTGGTTAAAGTTTGTATTAGGGTTATAAGCAACCATCAGAATGTCATCTTAGCTAAATTGTGGACTGTTTCAATTGTGTGATGGCATTGGACTTATTTGAATGTATTGAAGATCTCAAGAACGAAATGTGGATTTTGCGATGAACTCATACTTAATACTTGGGAAAATTAAATTTGTTTTCTGGGTGGTATTCTCGATGTTAGCCAAAGGCTGCGTTGACTATCAGGACTGCAACCAATGATGAGTGGCGTTAAAACTTAATGATCTAATTTTAATGAAATGTTAGTTTTTTGATGATTGCTGTGATAATTTGAGTGGCATTATAATTTAGTGATCTGAAGTTAATGGATGTTAGTTATATGACGAATTCTATGATGAGATGGAGGTGGGCAGAATATAAGATGCATCACTAAATGTGTTATTCTTGCACTTACGGCATCATAATCATTTTGTACATTCAAAAAACTTGCAAGGCATGTTACGGATTTCCTCTCCTTCTGATAATATTCTTCGAGATCATCTATGGTATGCCCACGAGTTGGTCAACGGAAATCTTAAATTTTTGCCTGCACCAATAACGCACAAAATTGACTATGTTATTAAGTGGTTTCATTTACATGTCATCCAACTTAAGTAACATTTTTGGGAATGTTTCACGGAAAACAATAGTTTTTGGAATGTTTCATGGAAAACAATAATTGGCAAATTTTAAAGTTTTTTTAAAATTTTTGTTTATTGGATCCATTTGTGATCGAGATGAATGGCTTTCCTTGAGTTGGTTACATGGTTTAAGAGATCAATGTTTTGAACAGTAAAGGGAATTTGGGAGGCAACCTTTTCGTGGAATATAGATTGCCAAGTCCCAAAAATGTTTTAAGAGCTTTTGTGCCTACCGTTGGTCTCCCTTCTGTACCTTGGATTTGTTTTCAAATAATTTTTTAAATTCTTTTTGAAAAATGTAAATAGTTCCTTATTTTGTTGTTAAAGCAAGAGTAGTAATGGTGAATTAAATATTATATTCATTAATAAAGGCATTTTGACTTTAGGCTATGTTGTGTTTTTATGTTTTATCTTTCTTGTCTATCTTGTTATATTTCACATTAATAAGGTTGTTATATCTCACATTAATAAGGTAAATTGACTCTACTAGTATTCAATTTTCCATAATTATGGTTTCACTTTTTGATCGATGCAATATAAATAACTCTTTTGAGTAATCTCTTTTGGTATGCTTCGTTAGAGCCATGGAGTTTGTGAGAGTGAAGAACTATGGATTGTTGTTGGTAGGGCCAAATTGTTGAACCACTATTGTAGCACATCAAAAGAGTTAACATTGTTGGTAGGGCCAAATTGATGAACCACTATTGTAGCACATCAAAAGAGTCAACATGACTTCTAGGTTAGTTGAGATCAGGAATCGATTTGATTTTGTTTGAATTTTTTTTAATGAAAAGACTATGGATCCAGTCATATGGCCATACAGTTTCCAAACATAGTGGCCAAGGTGTATGGATGAGTTGTCAAAGGGAAAATTCAAATTGCACAGGGTATGAGTCAATGATTTCTAGGTTAGTTGAAATCAGGAATCGATTTGATTTTGTTTGAATTTTTTTTAATGGAAAGACTCTATGGATCCAGTCATATGGCTATACAGTTTTCAAACATAGTGGCCAAGGTGTATGGATGAGTTGTGAAAGGGAAAATTCAATTGCACAGGGTGTTTGTACGGTGTTGAAAATCTAGCCGTTAAGGAAAATTCGAGCCACCACTTTAAGGTGTATGGATGAGTTGTCAAAGGGAAAATTCAATTGCACAGGGTGTTTGTACGGTGTTGGAAATCTAGCCGTTAAGGAAAATTTGAGCCACCACTTTACATGTGAGGACCCATTCGATTGTATGTTGCTACAATTCAAGTCATCAAGTAGAGATTGGACTGTACAAACTGTCTCGGAGAGCTTTTTTTACCTGCAATGGAACCTGAATAGTCAATCATTGTAATTTGTATGTTTTCCTTACAGTACAAATGAATTTGAAGTAGTTTGATGCTGTTCATGTCCATACCGCTGTTTAAATTTGCACATTCGGAAGATTAAACTCTTATTTTGGTTATTTTCAGCATATCAAAGGAGAAATCAACAAAAATATGTGGTTTGGTGTTGTTTTGGGCATATTTAACAAAAATGTGTGCTTTTTAGCAATACATGGTTGCTATAAGTATTTAAAGCCAATATACATACAACTGTTCTTACTGCATGTTGCGAATCGAGGGAGGGATGTACATGAATTTCCAACATTCAATTATGGTTGCAGATTGAGGGAGGGAATATCAGGAATATCATCAATTTTCAACATTATCAATGGTTTCTTTACCCAATATTAAGTTGTAAGGCAACCAAAGATTCTCTTGTAAGAATTACAATGGTAAGAATTACAATACTTAGGTTGCTGTAAGGCAACCAAAGATTCTCTTGTAAGAATTACAATGGTAAGAATTACAATACTTAGAAGCAATCTATGTGTTCAAAATCAAGTACAAGAGCTTGGTTGATATCATATTAGGTAAAAATATTCAATCAACAACCACGGATAAAGACCACAAGTATGATGAGCAAGATAGAGAAGCAAAGATGTCGATTAAATTGTCTGTAACGGATGAAAAGTCTCTTGAAGTCTAGACAAAGGAGATTTCAGTAGCAATTTTGGAAGCGTTTGTAAGAGTTGCATGAGACTTTGGACAAAGCTAGAATTTTCTTCCCAAAGAATATGTTGTTTTTGATCATGGAGGTAAATGCTTCATTACAAAAGCATTTACTCAAAATCAAGGATATTAGAGAATAGTTGTTGGCCATCGATCAAAAAAGGGAAGAGGACATGGTGGTAATCGCATCGAAAAACCTATCACATACTTATGAGCACTTTATTGTGACTCTGAACATTACCATTACAAATGTTGACTTAAATTTGAAAAGGTGTGCAATAAGCTCTTTCAACAAAGGAGATGTAAAAGTAGTTTGGCAGTGGCAATTTGGTAGAGGGTACAAAACAAGTATTTGTAGTCAATGTTAAGGGTAAAGGTAAGTGGGCAAAGAAGAAAGGGCAAGACAATGGTGAGGATGTGACCAAGATTATGATGAACATCATATAATTATTGTGGCAAGGTGGGCCATATGAAGACACATTGTAGAAAGAGGTCCACTGATCCAAAAAACCACCAAGGAGGGCTTCGATAGTGGGCTCTTGTTGCAGAGTATCCAAAATAGTCGTTAGCATTCATGGCCAGAGACAAGTAGATTATCTTAAGTCATTTGCTTGGTATGTAGATTCAGGGGTACCACGACACTTAATCGATGGACAACACTGGTTCATATAGTACATTGTAATTCTTCAAATGATTCAATGATATTTGATGGTGGGTAAGAGTTCACGGTAGAGGCCAAAGGGAATTTGCACATTTTATTTGGAGGGAAAATGTTGATTTTCCATAATGTATATTGTGGGTAAGATTTCATGGTAGAGGCCAAAGGGAATTTGCACATTTTATTTGGAGGGAAAATGTTGATTTTCCATAATGTATATTGTGCTAGGAATGAAGCTTAATCCACTCTTTGTTTATTAGATTATTTACTAACTATAAGGGTGGGTCAATGAATTGTCCTTGGTTTGAAAACTTCTTTATTGATTTGTTTATTTGATTATTGGTAGTGGGTTTGGATGATACCTTTCATTTAAATGTTATCTTTAACAATCACAAATGCTACGAGGCAAATAAGACTATTGCTTTTGGTGTGGAAGATCAAGCATTATCAAAATTGGTTGACATTAGACAAGTGAGGGAGCATGCATTGACAAGGAAGAGTGCATTAGAGCTCAGTGTACCATTTGGCATGAGTAGTATTGGCACCTAAATTTGACCTTCATTCGAGTATTTGGGAGATGGACTTCTTGACATCTAGTTTCTCCTACAACTCAATCAAGAAGTGTTCAAGTTGTCCAATTCGCCAAACCCCAAACTAAGCACAACTGCAAAACTCCTTGTCCACCCTTGTATGAATGGCCAACTTGAATGAATTTGTACAATGGAGGTGTCTTTATATAGTGGTTGATGCCTTGCCTTTGCTTTATTCTAAGGTGCTTTGCAATTCACATCACATCCAAAGTGAACCCAACGTGCAAATTTTCCACCACATTATGGAATGCTTAGCCCCGTGGGTTTTCATGTTGGGATTGTGCATCCAAGGTGTCCCAAAATCTAGGACAGGTCACCATTTTGTCCAATGTTTGGGCATGTATGGCCTAGTGGGGAGGATGTAAGGCAATACATGGGTAGAGACTTTGAACGTCCAAAATTGTCCTGTGAATCTTATATCTCTATCTAACACAATGTTCAATAGGAGACTTTGGTACTTAACAACATTTTTAAATAACATCTTCACAATCTCCTTTGCTGCACAAAGCTCTTTTGTTGGAATTGAAATGGCATTCTTGGAAAATTGGTCAACAACAAACACTATCCCATTATAACGTTGTGAAATAGGGAGCTAAGTGATGAAGTCCATAGAGACACTTGTTCAAAGGCTCTTCAACACCGACAAAGGTTGGAGTGGACTGACTTGCATTCTGGTGTCTATCTTGTATTGTTGGCACATACGACAAGTTTGCATGTACTCCTTTATGTTTTGCCATATTTGTTCTTAGTGGTAGCCTCATTCCAACAATGCCATTGTCCTTCATTGCACTGGGTGGCTTGCCCAAAGTGAATGATGGCACTCCCTCAAGAGTTCCTTCTGAAGGATAAAATACTTACACATACATGCAATCACCAAAGTATAGAAATCCATTGTCCATTCAAAACTTCATTGTATTATGTTCCTTCACCTATGCCATTATTTCAAAGTTGTGGGTTTCTTTTACAATCCCTCTTTGATTTTCTCTTGCAAGTTCGAAGAAATTTGCATTTGATTTCCCATAGGCACCAATAACTTGTCCTCCTCAAGGTTGCAAGTTGTGTCTACTTGTTCAAGGCATTTAGTTTTACATTCAACTTGCTCGACCAATACTCAATGGTCATGTCAAACTTTGAAAGAAAGTCTTGCCACCATGTCAAACTTCGAAAGAAAGTCTCGCCACCGTGCTTGTGTAGGCGACAACTTTGGTTGAGTAGCAAAGTAACTTGTTGGCACACTGCCCATTTTCGTAGTGAATGACTTACCTAACATGTAGTGCTTCCATATTTGTAGGCAATGCACAACTGTGATCATCTGTTTCTTATGAACATGGTACATTTGTTCATAATCCTATAGCTTTATGTTCTCATAGGGCATTGACCTTCTTGTGAAAAACCCCCTCCAATGGTAAAATCTAAAGCATATGTTTATGCTTCAAACCAAAGTCTGGAAACTTTAGCATAAGTGCCATCATAAGTTTGCACTTCAGTGCATATTGTTGCTCGACACTTATTTGACCAGTGCCATGCACTGTTCTTCTTCAACAAGTCATGAGTGGTGTCGAAATCATAGAGTAACCTTCAACAAACTTATGGTAGTAGTTAACTAAACAAAGGAAATTTCTTACCTTATGATTTGTGTTCGATTCATCCCAATCCTCAAATTTCCCCTATCTTTGCATGATCCATGCAAATGCATCTTTGTCTAATCTAATGGCCCAAGAATGGAATTTTGGTATCTATAAAGACACACGTGGACTTCAAGTACCACTAGTTTTTCCTCAATGCCTCAAAGAATTATGCGAAATGCCTCTTATGGTCTTCCATGTCCTCACTAAACACCATAATGTCATCCAAATAAACAACCACTAACTTGTCCAAGAATTAGTCTGAACACATCATTCATTAATGTGAAAAAGGCAGCTAGGGCATTGCACAACTCAAAAGGTATAACATGAAACTCAAAACTGCTATACCTTGTTACATAAGCTATCTTCGGCTCATCTCCTTCCACAATTCTCGCTTGGTAGTATCTTTGCCTTTGCTTAGCCAACTTGTTAAAACAATATATTGCCAAAGATAAGGGATATCGTTTTTTGATGCTTTGCTTATTTAATGCACGATAGTCAAAGCCATCCTTAATTCCCCCGTGTCCTTTTGAAAGAGTACTAGTGCACCATACGTGGACATGGAAAGCTTGATGAAGCCAACATCAATGAGCTTAGTGAATTGTCACCTCAGTTCTTCCAACTTAGGTTCATAAAGTCAACAGGAAGCCCTAGTCGGAGGGTACAACCTTGGTTCAAGCTCAATACGATGGTCAACAATGCACTTAAGGGAGAGCACTTTAGGCAAAGACTCATGGATTTAATTTGCAACTCGTTCAACACATTGACAAGTGCCAATGAAAATGCATCTCCACTCCACCTTCATCCACTTCTCCAATCAATGTTGCAACATAATGCTGAGACTCTAGGTGTCTAGCTGCCTTCTTTATGCTCAAAGCAAAGATTGACCACACCTTTTTATTTGACTTCCTTGTTGTGCGCTCAACACAAGTCTTCCATCCACCAAGTATCACTAACTTATCTGCAAATGGCATGAGAACTCACTAAGTTCTTTCTCGGAAGTATTACCCAAGGATGACTCCCAAGGTATCCATTTGCAACACTATGCAGTTTGCATGGCCATTCCATTTACTCAACTAAATGTGAACTATGGATGCAACCCTAACTATTGTTTTCACCTTAGAATTGATTTCCTCTACTAGAGAACTGTATGTTTTAAGTACGAGTTCATATGTTAACTCCTTGAAGAAGTTGTGAAAGACACTATAATCCACCAATCCCTGCACTATTCTTCCGTCCATAATCAAATCACATAACAAAGTTAATTTAGGTTTTTTCCTTGGTTGCTAGTGAATGTGCCTATTCTTTGCAAAGGCTCCCCCAAGAAGGGATGCTCCCTTTATGACCCAAGGGGAACATATATGGGGCTAAATGTATATGATATGATCCCAAAGGGGTGTATATATGGGCCTAAATGTACATGTAATGTGTAAATATATATGTAATAAGGTCGGCCTAATGGTAAAGGGGCCTCATGTGCAAGTGTGAATAAGTAGATATAGAGGTCATGTATTCATTATTGTGACATGTGAATTGTGATGTATGAATGTAACTAGTTATTTGGAGGGGGTTCCCCTATTGTTTAAGGAGTTATTGTGTAACTTATCTATCTTGGAGTTGTGCTCCACGCTCACATTCTGTACATGGTGTGTACTTATATTATTTTATGATTATTTCAACATTTGGTTCATTACATTTGGTATAAGAGCACAGATCCTAGGGTTTTTCTTTCTCAATACAGTCATTTTGGAATTTTTCGCTAAGAATTTTTCTTGGAGCCACTTCAAAAGGCGAAACCTCGAGGAGAATGAGAAGACTTATCATAGTACTTGTGGTATGAATTTCAGTTTCTGGGTTGTTTTACTTTTGGAGATACACTCTGTGCAAGATAAAGTTTTTGACTAGTCTTGCAACTAGTCTCAAACATGTGTTATGGGTAAAACAATCATAACTTCGTCATCAAATATCCAAATTACATGAGACCAATTCATTGGAACAAGTACAGTCGGTAGTATTTCTAGTACAATTTTCATAATCAAATATCAAAGATTGTGCACATGGAAATCTGTACAAGTTCTCTCTCTTGAAAAGGCAAAAAATTAGCAAGGTGTGGGAAAGTTACCATAACTTTCATTTGACACATCCAATTTTAGTCAGACCTATGGCATTGTAGACAAGACATTTTAGAGTACTATAGGTTGCAATTTTAGACTCATAAGGGCCTAAATTGTAGAGATACATCAAAAGGAAGGTCGGCTAGGAGGACAAACTCCAAATCAGGGTTTTCAAAGGTATGTTCAATTAAAACTATCATAACTTTTGATTGGAATGTTCGATTTAGCTGATTCAAAAGCCATTGGAAAGAGGAAACCTATAAGATTTTATGGGAACACGGATTATAACTATTTGAGATCATTATCCTTAATATATTGAGGTTTTAAGTTGATGATTATAGTTAGATCTTAATTAAGAATCAATGGCAATACTTAACTTTAGTGGAGATGAAGATAAAGATGAAATCAGTCTCGTGGAATGGTTGAGAATGATAAGGAAAAATCACAATACTCCTTCTTTGGTAGGTATTTATTTGAACGGTGAAGTTGATAATTTGTGGTATAGCCTTGATGAAGGTACTAGACGAAGTGCCACATGGGAAGTATTTGAAGAATTATTCTCAAACAGATGGATCAAGGACTAAAAAATGGAGGAAATGTATATAATTCAAGATGAGTTAAAATAAGTAAAGGAAGAGATCAAGAAGAAAAACGGCGAGTTTTCCAAGATGTAATTCCTTAATGAATCACTCATTAAGGAGGTTAATAACTTAAAGCAAGAAAATAATAGTAAATCAAAGTGGGAAAATGATGAGTTAAGGGAAGATTTGAAAAAGAAAGATGAAGAGATATGTAGATTATAAAACCATAATAAAAAACTATTGGATGAAGTCAAGAGATTGAAAGAAGAAAAGACGAATTGTCAAAATCAAGAAGAAAGAAGGATATTGGATGAAGAATATACCAAAAGACTTGAAGAGGAAATTTGCAAGAAGGTTGAAGAATCCATAAATACTGATGAGGTAAAATCAGAAATGAAATTCATAATTGAAGAGCGATGTCAGAATTTGATAAATGGGGTGACATTGCAGCGTCAAAGGAGAAAGAAGACAAGATTTAAGAAATTCACCATAAGATACTTGAAGAAGTTGAACTCCATCTAGAGGATGTACATGCCAAATATGATGGTATTATCTCCAAGACTATAATAATCAAAGACCAAGCAAAGATGATCGAGGATGCCATTGTCTCTGAAAAGAATATAGATGGAATGGGTGTGCAGAGTGAAGAAAAACCGTCAAATTTCAAACCATGTCGACACCCTCATTATCAGGAAATATTTCAAGGAAGACAAGAAGATCCATATCAACATTATCAAGGAAGAAGATGGAATAATCATCAATATTCATGGAATATGGCATCACAAAACCACTCTTCAACAAGATATTATCATAGACCTATATCTACTGCAAATTGAAGAAGCTTCAACAATGATACATGGAATCAAGGGAAATAAACTTATGCAACAACTAGCTAGCAAGGATTACGACTGAAAATAATTGATTTTGGATGGATGGATCATCATCAATGGAAAGAAAAATGCAAAAACATAAGAAAATCACATTACTTGGTTTTATCACACGTGAAGCCTTTAATTGAAAATCTTTGAGGACAAAGATTTTTGAAGGAGGGTACTATGTTATGATCCAAGGGGAGCATATATGGGGCTAAATGTATATGATATGACCCCAAGGGGGGGAATATACGGGCCTAAATGTATATGATATGACCCCAAGGGGGGGAATATACGGGCCTAAATGTACATGTAATGTGTAAATATATATGTAATAAGGTCGGCCTAATGGTAAAGGGCCCTCATGTGCAAGTGTGAATATGTATATATAGAGGTCATGTATTCATTATTGTGACATGTGAATTGTGATGTATGGATGTAACTGGTTATTTGGAGGGGGTTCCCCTATTCTTTAAAGAGTTATTGTGTAACTTATCTATCTTGGAGTTTTTCTCCACACTCACATTCTATACATGGTGTGTACTTCTATTATGTTATTATATTTTGAGCATTTTGGTTCATTACATATGAGTTTATCTACTAACTCCTTGGAGAAGTTGTGAAATACACTATAATCCACCAATCCCTGCACTGTTCTTCCGTCCACAATCAAATCCACATAACAAAGTTGATTTAGGTTTTTTCCTCGGTTGCTAGTGAAGGTGCCTATTCTTTGCAAAGGATCCCCTAAGAAGGGATGGTCCCTTCCTTTTTCCACATAAGCCAACTACACACAATTTGTTAAAGGAACTGAAATGTAACAAGAAGAAATCAAAGTTTTACCTTTCCTTGAAGTTGTTTTCCAATGGGAACCATACAATGCCATCTTTAGAAAGCTTGTGGGGGGAACGTCCATGTTCAACTTTGCTTGAACCCAACATTGTTTGAAATGCATCTTCCATGATTGTTGTTTGGAACTTCACTCCATTGAAATGAACTCTAGGCGTAGTGGGACACTTATCTAGGTTGCCCCTGAACCAATTGCGCCCTGCAACAATAGCTTTGTGAAATCATCCTCTACCTTTGTTCTATCTCCAATTTATTCTAGAAGAAAGGTCATTCCTCTACTTGCGTTTCGAAGTGTTGTCTCCATGAATGACTTGCCTTCCCAAGAAACATCTTTGCCAATAAACGATCACAATTATGTTTCAAACATGTTAAATCACTCTCCTAACCCACTGCTTCCTTATGAAATGAAGTGAAGAGTGTTCAACAAAGATTTGAAACCAATTATTGTAAAAGTTTCACTATATCACATGTTACGAACATAAGAGTCTTGCTTAATTTTTTTGTTTCATCATATTTACTCGTATGATACTGCATTGCCTTGGCCACATGGGCTTGACCAACTTGTGTATACTACAACCATTCTACGCTTCTTCACTTAAGGTCTGCGCATAACTACACCTTAAATGCTAATTTGTTAGATATGCAACCAAGTCAAACACAACTAAGTTTTTCTAACAATAGGCACACATCTAACAATGGCCTTAAAGCATTACAACAATACTTTTATACTTAACCAATATTCATATTCAATAGTACTTAGCCAAACAATGCATCACAATGAATAACAACATTCATTCAAGTAAAGAGAAACAACATAGATGTATAGATGGTACCAAAGGTAGATGCATTAACTTTATTTATATGAAGAATGTTACAAAGATACAATAATGGAGCATGACCAACTGTTTGCGGCTCTTTTACATAATACAAATATCTAAGGCACAACTATCTATACCATTTGACAATCCAATCACTGAAGCATCTGTGGGTTCCCCCCCTACATATCTTTTCTTTTCCATAGTTCACTTAACCAATGTCTAAGTAGTTCATTGTGCCAACCACAAACTTGGCAGAATCACAAAATTTCTTGTCCACCTTTGTATGATGACCAAACTTGAATGACTTTGCATAATTGAGTTGTTATCTTTATATAGTGGATGTGTCTTGCCATTTCCTTCTTCTAAGGTTATTTGCAATCCACTCCATGTTCAAAGTGGAGCCAACGTGCAATATGTTCACCACATCATGGAACACTCAGTCACTTGGGTCCACAAGTCCATACCATGCACCCAAGGCTTCTCAATCTCACAATATTTTGCACCTGCCTTAGTTGATTGGGTAGGGGTGCCTATTGCCATCCATTGGAAAATGCCTTACATTGGGCATTTCCAGACTTCTCTAGAGACACTAAGTTATTGAAGAGAAAATGAACAACGTATTGTAGCTAAGGATTTAGGTTTCAAGCTTTCAGTAACTCCATCGAAAAGGGGGGAGGATTTTGTGCATGATGAGTCTTCTAGGATAATAATTTATGTACTTCCAAAGTCTGATGCAAACAACCCAAATCAATGTTCGGATGACACAAGTGTAGGTATCCCAAGTCACGATGACAACATTGATTTGGATGAATAATATCCCCAAAAGAGGCCAAAGTGGTGGCACAACACCATTGGGGATGCTTGGGTGGGTGAAGTGATTGAGGGATGATCATCAAGAGGCAAGAGCAAGAAAAAACCTAACACATTCAACTTTGATACGATGGCCAATATTTAGGGAGTTTATGACCCAAAGGTGTTTGAGGAGGAAAAAGGGAAAACTCAATTAGATAAGGCCATGCCAACCAAACATGAGAGCCTAATAAAAAACCAGGCTTGGGATCTTAGAAATATTTCACCAAGGAATAAATCCATTGCCTGCAAATGAGTGTACAAGGTCAAGTACAACACATATGGCACACTCAACAAGTACACGACATGTTTGGTTGCAAAAGGGATTTCATAACTAGATAGCATTGACTATGAGGAGACTTTTTCTCCTACAACAAATATGAGCACCATTTGATTAGGTCTAGCCATGGTAGTGTAGTTTGGTTGGAAGGTCCATTCGATGGATGTCAAGAGTGGCTTCCTCAATGTATATTTGTAGGAATAAGTCTACAAGCATCAACCGTAGAGTTTTCAGATTCCAAGGAAAGAGCATCTAAGATCTTGTATGTACCCGGACACGATACATTAAAATTGACAGATACTTGGATGAACATGGGTTTTAGTGAAGTCCTTCTAATAGCGATACATATGTAAAAATGATAGGTGATGATATCATCCCATTGGTCATATATGTATACAATATCATTATTATAGGTAGTGAGGCAAGTCATTGATCTAGGCCTCCTACATTACAACCAAGGTGAATAATTTTGGCAAACATGTAGCGACATTTTTGTCTCACAAACAAAAATGTAGGAGTTTCTTGATATGTTTAGAATGATAGATTGCAAAATTTGGTCTACACCTATAGAAAAATGGTTGAAACTTTCAGCCAAGACTAACTCTAATGTAGTTAATGAGTTAGTCTACATGAACTAGTGGGGAGTTTAATGTGATTTACATCCACTAGGTTTGATTTGAGCTACGTTGTCATCTTGATCTCTAGGTTCATGAGAGATATGAAAGTAGAACATTGCACTGCAACAAAGGGGGATACGTGAAAGGGACACTTGACTTTTTTATTTTTTACCATAGAAGAGAAGACCTTAGGTTGTGTGAGTATACAGATTCAAATTGGGAAGGTTGTTTGGATGATAGAAAATCCACTTTTGGATATATTTTTAGATTTTTCATGGGTGCAGTCACATGGACTAGCGGAACCAGAGGGAAACAACATGTAGTGGCCCTTTCATCCACTAAAGAAAAATATCAAGGAGCAATGAAAGGAACGTGTGACACAGTTAGGCTTAGGAGCATGCTTTCATACATGAAGATGCAATATACAACTCCAAGACCCCTATTTTGTGACAATTAAGGGGTGCTCAAGCTAGCCATGAACCCAATGTTCCATGAGTGTACCAAGCATGTTTAAATGCCTTGTCACTTAATCAAACAACTTGTAGATGATGGATCTTTTGAGCTGCAATATTGTCCGACATAGGACCAAATTACATACATTTTTACCAGGTCTTTGGGTCTTGACAAATATATAGAATTTTGGGGTATGCTTGGCATAACAATAGATTGACCATTAACGGAGCGTGTTCAACTAAATGTTGGAATAATTATGGTTAATTATATATTAGACACATGCATTAGTAAAATCATTTTGACTTAGATTGTATTTTTCTTTTATGCTTTATTTTACTTTTGTGTGCATCTCAATCTATCCCATATTCATAAAGTGGATTGACTCAATTAGTATGTAACTCTTTATAAGGAGGCTTTCACTCCTCATTTGATTAAATGTAATAGAGATAAATCTTTCGAGTAATATTGGTTTCCTTTATGTGTTTTATTTTTGTGTTATTGTGATATTTGTAAACACATCTCATACTTCTGGTGTGCTAATAAGTTTTTTTTTTTCAAAATTGTAGCGACTTTTGCTTCTTTTGAAAAATGCTCCATCTGCCGTCCTTCTTTTGAAGAATAATTTGTCTGTGCTTCTAAATTAGAAGCACACAAATCATACCTTAATTATGATTTTTTCTTTTAGTAACATAAGTTTAAGAGTGTTAAATGATTGCTTGCTTCTTTTTCGGGTGTGATGTGTTAAATTCAATACTATGGTAACAAGCTCCCTGTCCTAGTCACCCATGTGACATGGTGAGTAAAGCTTAGAATTGGAAAGATATTTATGTGTTTAGATTAAGAATCAAAACATATTAAAATTCAAATCTGAATTACATTATACATATACTATTATTTGAAACATAATTCCAATGATTCTAGTAGCATCGGTTATATTGTATAATTAGGCTTGGGAAACTCTATCCATACGAGTACATTTGAGAATCTCTAAGTAGTCAGGTTTTTTTCTCCTCATTGAAAGAATCTCATACATTTGGTGGACCCTTGTAAATGGGCTTGACTATGGGGAAAGACTCCATGATAAGATTGTTTTAGTGAACCTTGTCTTGGTTACCAGGTGCAAATCCCAAAGGTGGTGACGAGGAATGTCATGCTATTCATTTGTTAGTCTCAATCCCACTTCCACACTCTTGATAACATCACCCTATGTAATAAAAAATAACATTCTTAATAGTTCTCATAATAAATGGATCATGCATTAATCACTTGCTTTATGGAAATAATCTAAAAAACGATATTTCATATATTGAACTATGAAAATCTCTCAAAAGTTTTGGTTAGTAAAAATAACGACGACTTTTTCTTTAATTAACTCATTAAACATATTTCTCCTTAGAGAATTTGAATTATTGCTTTATCTCTCAATGCCAACTTGTTACATATATAAAGATTAGGTCAAATTTTTTTTTTTTTCTTGTTGAGATGGTGGCCCTTGAATCTACTTCCTCAATTTAAATAATGATTATTCTCAACATTTATGAATTATAACAATGCCATTGCCTTCCTTTGCCTTAAAAAAGTCAAGGTCCTTTCCTTTTATTGTAATTCTATAGCATACAACAAATAGTTACCTCAAAAGAGTTGGATATGATGAGGTAATTGAATGGTATAAGAATGATCATAAGGTCCTGTAACATTTCAATTTTGGCATTTTCAAATGCAAACAACTTAGTATTCTTCACTACGATTTAAGTTGAATTTGGTTTCAAATCTCTTATTATATTGCTTTTTAGGATTGCACTTTTATGATAGAGTCTTGAAAGTGGACTTCTATCACACGGTGTATTTTTAATCATTTTATTTCTTTCTTTTTCGGTTTGTATGTTTTATTTCTTTCTTTCGATTTGTAGTGTTTTTGAATATGTGAATGCAATCTTACTTTTATTTTTTTTTAATTTTTAATTTGAGATATAAGTGTAAGCAGATTTTTTTTGGAAGGAATTGTCCCACTTATAACTTTAAGGGCCATCTTAATATATACATCGTATATTTATTATTTCTTAATGAACATTAATCCATGATACATTCCCTAAGATATCAAATATACACAATTTTTTCTTTCTGTTCTTTGTATAAGAGTGTAAACCTTTCAGATTCTTATGATGATTTTTTATAAGTTTTATAGAGATTACCTTGAAGGCAAAAAAAGATTTTCGGGTTTTTTTTGAATATCATAGATATGACTTTATGTATATGTGTCCAATGCACATTTTTGTTGAATTCTTGTGTAATTTTTATTATTTTTTAACTTTGTTTTAAATAATTAATTGTATGATTTTAACTTAGTTTTGTCTAACTAGAAGCTACTTGATAACTAATTGCTTTTAAATACTCTCCTATTTAGTAACTATTTATTATTTTTTAAGTTTTTTTAAAGAATTAATTTTATGATTTTAACTTGGTTTTGTTTAATTAAAAGTTTCTTGATAACTAATTGCTTTTAAATATTCCCCTATTTAATAACTAATTGCTTTTAAATACTCCACTACTAAATACTCTCTTATTTAGTAATTATTTATTATTTTTTTAAGCTTTGTTTTAAAGAATTAATTTTATGATTTTAACTTGGTTTTGTTTAATTAAAAGTTCCTTGATAACTAATTGCTTTTAAATATTCCCCTATTTAATAACTAATTGCTTTTAAATACTCCACTATATGCACTATATGCTAGTATTCTCCCCTATTTAATAACTAATTGCTTTTGAATACTCCATTATATGTTAGTATTTTAGAGATACATAAGTATAAAATTATAACATGTAACATACATAAAGAATGTAATATTTATAAATAAGAATATCTATTGTTTAAATGATTATGTGTTTCTTTTATATATATATATATTTTAATAATTTTCTTAATTAACATATATTTAATGTTGTGAATTAAATTTATTGTTATACTATTAACATTATAGAATATTATTGCTATAATATATTTAAAAAAAATGAAATAGTAGTATTATTTTTTTATGATCCAAATATAGAGTTTATAACAACACTTTCAAAACTATTAGACTGAAATTAGATTCAACAACAAAATTTGTATAATGTTCTTGTTTCGTATTCTACAATGTGATGTGATTCTAGTATTAATACTTTTTTGGATGCTACATTTGATTGACATAGCCCTCATTTTGGAGTTAGATCTTCACTAGACACTTTGAAAGCCTTAGGATATCAAAGTGATATCACTGTATTTTGAATGTAGGGAAGGTTGGACTCCCTAGCTAAGTAAACAACTTGGCATCCTTTTCTTAGTACCCTTCATTCGGACAGTAAGTTGTTTAAGCTCTTGATTCAAATAAGATTTTTTGTCATACTTGCCATCCTTTACACCATTTGAGTTTTCATGGCATGAATTTTGTTTCATATTGAATTCTCATTTTAAATTTATTTTTAGGAAATTTTTCTTGTATTATGTAACTACATGCTCCATGGGTTGATTTCCCATGTCAATGATTTTATTATTATTAAAGATGGCCTTTTCTTCAACCTCTTCTTGAACAATTGATTTTTTCCCAGGGATGATGGTTGAGATCATGGTCTCTAAGGAATGTGTTAAATGAGAGTGAACATTATTATAATTTGTGGGCAAGGTATTTGATAACATTTCTTTGACATCATTTTCCTTGACCTTGATGCCTATTTCAACTAGATGCTGCATTGATGCTTTCAAGGTGTTTATATAGCTAGAGTTGATTTTCTCGTTGACTATCTTTAAGTAAAGAATTGCTCTAAGATAAACTTGGAATTTAGGGATTTCGACCCATATACCATTCCTCCTAAATTTCTTTGAAACCATTAACTAAGACTAGATATTGCATATCACACATGCTTAATCCAATGGTATACCTAAATTTATCAACTTTTTTAATCCATTCAACTAGTTTATCCACTTGTGTTTATTTTTCATCCTATCCCGTTGAAATCTGAAATGCTGTGTTTGTTGTTATATCACATGTTGAGCTATTGTGATACAAAAACCACAAATTGTACATGTCAAAAGAAAATATGTCACCAACATAAACATTGTTTTGTTTGTTCATCAAAGATTAAAAGGCCTCATTATTTGTTGTTGTTGGCCTCATTATTAAAATTTAGTTCTTGAATGCATTGTTGTTGTGAGAACATATTCGCTATGCCTACTACCTGTTCTCTACTATGTTTTGCACCGGGTTACATTTTTTTTTCTATGTATCCATTTGTAGTCCATTTTTCTCCAATCTAGATATTCCATTTGCAAAATCTGTTCTATGATTGTGTCCTCTTTCACAAGGTTTTTTTAATAACTTGCCTTTTATCTCTTATATAGCTTGGACATTTTCACTTTAGAAAACTATCGTCATTTCTTCTTGTACTTTTCATTGTAGACTAGAAAAATTATAATGCCTTGAGGATCACTCTACTTACGATTGTTTGTATTTTAGAAGCACACAATCATAACATGATCTATACTTGGGTGTCTGTTTGATTTTCGATAGGTCCTTCTCAACATCCAATGTAACAAAAAGTGCATGCAAATAGTTCTCATTAGGGATTTTTTTTATCTTGACCCTTGCACATGACCAACACCCCTCTCTTGTCACAATTTCCCTTATCCTCATCTACAATTGACACATGTTCTACAATGCCCCATTTTCTTCCACCAACATCCAATCCACATGGTGCCTTTTAT
This sequence comes from Picea sitchensis, assembly GCA_010110895.2. NCBI lineage: Eukaryota > Viridiplantae > Streptophyta > Pinopsida > Pinales > Pinaceae > Picea > Picea sitchensis. Next base: position 90,312 of record SNQJ01S0001423.1, on the reverse strand, counting down.
AGATCAACACTCCATAAACTATGCCATCTTGGCGCCAGATTTTTTGATGATGTTAGAGAGATCCTACAATTGGGAAACTTGTCGTGCTTCAAGATGAATTTGTAATTGCCTTAATACTGGCATCCGATCCCTTTGGTTTGAATATATTTGTGTGATGCCATATGCAAATGGTTCCATAATTTTTCTCATCATGTACTCTTTGTAAGGGAGAGCTCAACATAACTATCTGCATAACTTGACTCATAATGATACCACACATTGCTTCAATTATGACATTCTTTGTAGGTCAATTCTTTTTCACTAACATCGGATGTAAAATTGTTTGATTTCATTGTGTTCTTATTCATGATCTAATTGGGATTGTTCATTGTTATTGTTATTTAATTTTTGTGCTAATATGACACGATCCATTAGGTAGTTAGGCCACTCTAATATTTGAATTATTCTATGTGACACATTGATAATCCCCACTCATTATGTAAGTCAATTTCACACGGATACTTAACAAATAACACTAAGCTTCCCCTTGACAAGGTTTCTCCTTTGTCGCATTGAAACCATGGTGATCAGATTGGTTATTTGGCTTTGGTGCAACCCTAGTCATAATTGAGAAGTCCAACATCCTTGATTGCCTATATCATGTTCATTAGCATTAGAGTACATATGTTCCAACTTTGGTGATGGACTTTTGAAACATTTTGTGAATGGATTTTCAGGCTTGGTAGATTAAGGGGATGTGAATCCATTTTTGGACATGCATGCAGTACAAAAGGCACAAGTTGGATCCCACTTCCAAAAATCATTGTTTGAAACAATATTTAGGTCTTGATATGGTAGGGAACAATTCCACAAACTTTGCTTCACTTGATGTTTGTGATGTGAAATCCATGATTAAAAAAGCTCCCTAGAAGAAGCATGAGGAGATATTGAATCAATTCACAAACTTGTTTTTGGAGAATATTGTCCTAGAAAATGATTACATCATCTAGCTAGCATGGATAAAGCTTAATTTCTGCAAAAAATCCTTCAAGTAATATTGACCATAACATCACCTCGTTTGAGGGGAAAATTGATGCTAAAGTACTCAACAAGTGGTTTATTGTCCTAGGGATATACTTCAATGCTAAGAGCTTAATGATATAAGTTAGTGGTCATGAAGATTCTTCAATTGCAAAAGATTAGTGTGAATCCCATAATGAACATTTTGAAGAGCATGATGAATTAATCACTACGTGGGGTGAAGGCTTCGTTCAAGCAATGCATGGAAAATTCTAATCACTAAGATATTGAGAATTCCAATATATTTGATGAAATATATCACACTAGTGTCATGATCAATTAGTCAACAACTACATAAATGAGTTTGACATTGTAATGGCTAGTCTCAACACTATAGAGGAGGAGATGAATCTAGTTCTTAAGTATTGAAGTGGGTTGCACCAATACATCAATCAAGTGTCAAAGTTAGACTTGATCGTGAACATTGTTGGGGACACATAGTTTTGCACAGAGGATTGAATAGAAGTATAAAATCGAATAATGTGCAAACTCTTTAATGATCATCGTCATCAATACTGTAATACCACAAATCATGACAACCAATCCAAGAAGTATGATTTTCATAACTGGGGTAAAATTTCACAACTTGAGAAATAATCTCTACTCTTGTAAAATTAGGTTGGAGGAGTGGTCCCTAACAAACAAAGCATAACAAATCTAATAAGTGGTGTGACACTCATAAAGTTTCCAACCATGACAAGTTGGATTGTTAGCTGTGCCAAATTTTTTAAACATATATTCGAGATCTTCATGCATAAGATCACAACAAGGGAATGTAGATGGAAACCATTGCATCAAAATTCTCTAGTGATTTTTTTTCTCACAACACACACAAAAATTAACATGACATTGAGTTGAGTTGGAGGAAGGAAAATAATGTCTATTCCATGACTACATGTAGATTCACTAATACACTATTCATTTCATCTTCAACAGGTTAGAAGAATTTGATATCCTTGACCATTACTTGTTGAGTAAAATTATAACCCTACCCAACCCCACCCACAATCCAATAACATTAGATGGCTTAGTTTGAGGAAGATCCTACACATCACTCATCAATGCACATTTCAATACATTATCTATTCATGGAAGGAAAAAGTGACGTGTGATGTTACACCTATCTATATTAACAATGTGTTGTTGCAACAATCATACTTGTGGGAAGGGAAGGGAGTCTATGAGTTGTTCCATTGAAGCATTTTCCTCAACATCAATGAGAGGATTCTCAACATGAAAATCCCAAGACGAATAACTCAATTTTTGGAAAATAGTCCCATAATTTGATTAATCATATATAAAAATTCCTTTTGTTGAGTATTTGGAAACAATCATAGATAAGATTGTGATGTCTACAAGTTTCCTATCGCATACCTTGCATAATAAAGGAAATTACCCATGTTTCCATAGGAATGCATAGATTTTTTTTAGGATTCATATGGAGTTTTACAACATTTCCATGTGAAGCAACATATTGACTTGTTCATAAAGTGGAGTTTCTAAACAAACCTCTGTATTGTAGATCCTTGTTGGAAAACAATGAGATATTGATATGAGCACAATACCAACAATGAAGAGACTCACATACAAGTGGATAAACAATGAAGACAAGTATGCAAGTGGAAGAGAATCACCAAAATTACACATGCTATATACTCCTTTCTATTTATATATTAAGGCATTCAAGTATTCAATAAATTAAAGTGGGGGAGTGATCTATTTTGGCAAAGTCACCCAAAGGAGAAAATACAAATTACAAGTGTACTAAAGTGAAAAAATAAATAAAGTACAATTATAATACATATTCATGTGTTTAGTAAACTTAGTCTCATAAATTATTCCATGCTCAGAGGAAATCATCCATGATTTTTGTTGGATATGGGGCAATTGTTTCTTAGATACTAACTAGGACAACCACTTGGCTTGAGTGAGAAAATATCATTTACTACCCACCAAGTAATTAGTGACACGATGTTGCCAGATGTTTCTCATGTAGGGATCATGAAGAGTCTTTTTAGGAAGGGGATGCTAAAATTCTCAACTTGTGGCCTCCAAATGTGTGACTATGAATAATTCCTCCAAGTGAGATGGCCCATACAACCTCAACTTGTTGACATTCACCACATCATGGATTCCAAGTTTAGGTCGAAGGTCAAACCTCAATGCATTGGTACCCATTTGTTGTGTGATGGTGTACGGATTATATCAAATAGGTTCGTGTTTGTGATTATGTTGGTTTTTGAAGAATTACTTATCATAATGCATCTAAACTTGATCACCAACCTAAAAATGTGGAGAAACTTGATTTTAGTTGTATAGTGCCTTTTACTTTCCCCATGTTAAAAGATATCATGTACCTTGCGGATTTTGGCCAAGCTTTGCACAAACGAATAATTTTTGTCTTGCTTCTTTTGCTAGTGGGATGTGAATGACACTAGGAGAGAAATTGGAATTCCATATGGAGTAAGAGCCGATATCCCATATAAATATACAAATGAGTGTCTTGTAGAGACATGAGTGGCTCTATTGTAGTTGTGATGCAAAATGTGTAAGAATTGATCCCACTGTTTGTTCTATTGGTGGTAGATGCAAGTAGTATGAATTAAGGTTCTATTCACTACCATAGTTTGACCATCAATTTGTGGATGAAATGTAGTAGAGAACTAAAGTTGACAATCTAAAGCCTTCCACAAGGATTTCCAAAATCGACTATTAAATATGGAGTCTCAATAAAAAAAAATGGTGGTTAGAGGTAATCCAAAATGGTACCAAACATGTTGGAAGAAAAGTTTTGCAACGTTAGATCATCAATAGTTTTGTTGCATAGTATTAAAACTACCACCTTCAAAAATATGCATATTACCACAAATATGCAATAATGTTTTGATTGAGTGGTTATTAGATCATTGAATAAATCCATGGAGATGGATTCCTAAGGTCTAGAGGGAATTGGGAAACATTGTTCCAACACAAGCTTTCTTTTGGTGGGTTTTCTTTGGTGACAATGTGAACATATTTAGATGTAATATTTTTCCTGTTTTTGCATGGAAGGCCAAATTAAGTACCTCTGTAAGTGATACAATTCTTTTTCACACAAAAATGTCCTTCATAGGATGAAGAGTGGGCCTCATTAATAAGAAGATGCATTCATCAAGCTTGAATACAACTAATTCAACTTGCAAAGATAGCCATCCTAGGCTACACAATCTAGGAAATGTGTTTTAATGACCTTAGTGGGGTGTTATATGAACTCCATGAATAAAACAAAGTAAGGGTCTACAAAATATTTGGATTTCTAGTCTTCATAGCATGCATATCTGATATCTAAAATGGAAAATGCCCTGGCAAGGGGTCTACTAAGGAGATCGATTGCTTTATTGGAGATACCCATCTTATATTTAATGATTAAATGAAAATACTAAATATAGGTAGCCAATTTTAAATATTTTTGTTCCTAAATTTTCGTTTGGGAATTTAGAGACTAAAGAAACTGATGATCAATGTGTAAGATAGTTTCCTTACAAAGGATGCATCTATCTCAATATAAAGAAATGGCCACAAATTTGGGATATCAAGCATAATGGTTGAACATAGAGAATATTTTAATATCTAAGATGATCAGTTTACATCAATAGTTTATCGAAGAGTCTTTTGTTTTTTGGTGTGATTTGGTGTGCGAGCAATGCGGGAGTATTGACATATTAATTTCCTATAGAAACCTAAAGAAGTGGCTGCAAATTTGGGATATCGAGCATAATGGTTGAACATAGAGAATATTTTAATATCTAAAATGATCAATTTTCATCAATAGTTTATTGAAGAGTCTTTTGATTTTTGGTGTGATTTGGTGTGCGAGCAATGTGGGAGTATTGGCATATTAATTTCCTATAGAAACCTAAAGAAGTGGCTGCAAATTTTGGATATCAAGCATAATGGTTGAACATATATAATATTTTAATATCTAAAATGATTAGTTTGCATCAATAGTTTATTGAAGAGTCTTTTGATTTTTGGTGTGATTTGGTGTGATTTGGTGTGCAAGCAATGTGGGAGTATTGGCATATTAATTTCCTATAGAAACCTACGCCTCCTAAGAAACTCTTTGTATTGTTGGTAGGTGTGGGATAGTCCTAAACATTAGCTTTGATTGGATTTGTGTGAACTCATCTCATTAATCATAAACCCTAGGTATTGGATGAAATTTTGGCCAAATAATGAACTCTTTATTTTGACTTGTTGTTTGTGTTAGAAGAGAAGGTCCAAAACTTCTTAGAAATTCTCTCATTGCAAATGATCGAACCAAGTTACTCTAAAAACCATGATGTCATATAAGTAAACAAAAAAAATAATAAGATGTTAGTAAACCTTATCAATGATGATCCCCATGAAGGTAGGAAGGCCATTGATGAGGTTGAAGGGCATAATCAACCACTCACTAAGGCCAATTTTTTTTTTTTGTAAGTGAGTTGAGGTTCTATATTACCGAGTAAAATATTGTAAAAAAAAGGGACTGAGGGGTATCCCCTGATCTTCCAAAAGGAAATCGGATCAGGGGTCCCAAAGTTTTGCTATCTACATAAGCGAGGGGATGGTTGGGCCGCCACCCAGGGAAACCGACCCAGTCTCCATAAGTTCGTTTGAAAAAATAACTATACCATAAGAACTCCACAGAAAACGAGAACATATAACATGGGTTGTTCCTATACTGATAAACAAAAATATATTGAGTTGATGTTGCGCTAGTCCAAGGAGATTGGATGGATTTCATATCCTTCCTTCCTTACCTCGTTCTCCTTTTTCTGCTCCACCATGCACGTCCTTTTGATGCTGGCTGGTGTTCCACGTCAGTCTGCTGGAGTGATGTCCATGTGGTGGACATAGCGAAGGTAGAGTTGGAATTTTCCAGCCAGTCGTTATATTTTTTTTCTTTGGTTCCTCTGGTCCTCTACTATGCTTCTTGCGCTAGCCTCCAAGTTGCTGAGGCGGCTCAAGATTTCTCTGATTTCCTTCTTGTGGCCTTGGTTTGCCTCCCTACTGGTCTCATTCTTGTCTGCTCTCAGCTTGCTTATCAACATTTTTGTGCGCCAAGATTCCTCCACCGTTTTGTGGTAGAGGGTTTTCCTGGGATGTGTGGCCCCTGGGTCCCTTATCCCATCTTCTTCTTGGATGAGTTCCGCCTAGGATTTTCCCTGACACTTGATGTTGAATTCCCTCTCCCACCTGTCGATGACTGCTTTACCCTTTGTATCAACTTGCTGGAGGAAGGTGCCTATGGCCTCTCTGATCGCCTATTCCATCCTAGTGATCTTCCGGGTGCTTGTTGGGAGTTCCTCTCCCTGTGGCCCCCTCTTACTCTAGGTATTCTTCGTTCTTACCATCTTTACTTGAAAGCAATGGATTTTGTCGTGATTTCTTTCTTTACTACTATTCTCCCCTTCCTGATCTCTATAATTACTACTCGTTGGTCTGTCGCTATCCCTGGTGCTTCTTCTTTTATAGAGTTTCCCCGAAAGTGATCTTATCAGGGTAATCATATGTATCCCGTAAAGGCGTATCTTTCGGTCCTTTATCTCTGTTTCTGAGTGTGTGCGCTTGGGAGCTCTATCGTCGTTCCGACGCCAATATTTTTCCTTGCACACTGTTCTCCAATCATTTCCTCCCTCAGTACCTATGCGTGGATGAGGTGTACCCATTCTTTCCCTCGGGCTATCCATTTGGTCTTCGTCCTTTGCCAACTGTGGATTACCCTTTCCATTCTCCCACGACCAACCCTTGTACTTCATTCTATTGATAGGACCGTGGTGTCGTACCCCTTCTTGTGGTGTGACTGTGATCTGCATTGCAACTCATGTTTAACAGGTGGCCTAACAGATTCGGCCTGGATCCTACTTGCTCTTCATTTAATTCTGTGTCTCCAGCCTCGATGCAGCTGTCCGTACTTTGGCTTCTGTCACAGTCTTAGCCGCTAGTTGGGTACAGTCTATCCGAAACTGGCCATTTGGGATGTTACTCCATGTGGCATACAAATCTGATCCTTCCTTGTCAACCCCTTCGTTAACAATTCTATCCGTGAGTCCATTTGCCGACCTTCAGACCTAGCACAACTCCACTGTGATCCCTGTCTACAAATGTTCCTGAATTTTCTGCAGATAGTACGCCAAACGCCAGTGCCTCTGTATTTTTCCCACTTTGGTGTCATTTTGGAGTTTCCTTACTGTGTTGTGACTAACATGGAGTCTCCTTCCACTATTACATTTTTCATTCCTTACCTGTGTAGTATCTCCATGCCTGTCTCTAGTGCTCCAAATTCCGCAGCGTTGTTTGTTGAGTTCCCCAAACTCTCAGTGTACAGTCGGATAATTTTTCCTTGAATGTCCCTAATTACTCCCCCCATACCTGTCCATCCTGGGTTACCCTTCGATGCCCCATCAAAATTTAGCTTGAGGGAGCCTTCTGGTGGCGGTTTCCAGTTGCGCTCTCCTAAACGTAGTTGCAACACTCGTCTCACCTGATTGGGGTTGTGTCCTCCTTCCAAATGGAAGACCTCTAGAATTATGAGATCCCAGTTTGTGAGTTGCACTCCTCCTCTTTGGAGGTTGCGGCTTTGTCCCATTTCCCTTGTCATGGCTATTATTGTTTCCTTGATCTTTCCAACCGTCCAACTTTGGTTCCTGAAGATGCGCCGGTTCCGTTCCTTCCAGATTTCCCAAATGATCATGCTGGGGATGAGGGTCCAACATAGATTCACCGCTTCATTTTTTCTGTAGTTTTCCTTCCAGGTGTTTATAGTTGCGGAAATACTTCCTCAAATCCTATTAGACCGACAAAAAATGCCTACCGCCCAGTCCCATAATTCTGCTTTATAGGGACATTCATCCAGGAGATGGTTCGTTGTTTCCTCTTTTTCTTCACATAGGTGACATCTTGAAGGGCCTATGAAACCTCTCTTCTTTAGGTTCTCCCAAGTTAGGATTCGGTTGTGTAGTATTAGCCACTGGAAGATTTTTATTTTTGGTCATTGGGGGCTATTCTAGAGCTTGTCTTATTGATGCGTCGAAACTTCTTGGTCCTGGTTTTCTATGTAGTGGCGTACTTCTTTAAGATTGAATTCCCCGCTTTCTTTGTGCCCCCATCTCAGCTGGTCATTTCCATCTGTGACTTCAATTTTTCATCTCCCCAATTCCTCCTCCACCTCTTTAACTGCTGTTGCGGTCTGGTCTCTAGTCTGAGGGATGAGAGTGTTCCAGATTCTCCATTTGTTGCGATCTGCTTCTTGTTTCCAGTAATGGTATACTTGGGTTTTTCCTTGCGCCATCATATTCTGTTGGATTTCCTCTCGGCCCATTTGTTCCATTCTGGGTTCCTGTTGCCAGGCATCCTCCCAGAATCGAGTGGTTTTTCCATTCCTTATTTCCCAAAAGCTGTGCGTCTGGATCCAAGTTTTGTTGCACCAGGCTAAGTTCCAGATGGCGGAACCTTCCCTGGTGCCTCTGAAGCGGATTTTGTCCTGGTTACTAATGTCCGGGGCATACTTTTCCTTCCACAGGTTGAACCATGGCGTGGTCGTTTCTTTGACCCATCGCCACCAGAGATTTGCCCCATAGGCGTCGTTGGTCACTTGCAGGTCATGTAGTCCAAGGACTCCCTTGCTTTTTGGCTTACACACCTTCTCCCAAGCCACCAATGCCCATTTTTTCCTTGTTTCCTCTCCTCGCCACATGAAATCCCTTTGTATGGTTCTTATTTTTTGTAGAATCCCCTTGGGGCCTGGGAAAACTGACATCATAAAGGTTGGGATAGCTTGCAGAACCGACTTGGTTAGGATAAGTCTTCCTGCCAGATTGAGGGGTCTGAAAGTCCAATTTTTTGCCCGGTCTTGTAGTTTGTTGACTAGTCCTTCCCAAGTTGACAACTTGTAGGCTTTGTTTGTCAGGGGAATGCCTAAGTACTTGGTTGGGAGGGTTTTGCGTTCGAAGCCCAGGATGTTGGTTAAATTCCTTTGGATAGATGGGTTGGTGTTAAAGAAGAAGATCATTGATTTGGACTGGTTTATCTTTGCCCCAGAGGGTTCCCCAAACTTGTCTAAGATTCGTTTGTAGGATTTCGCTTCCTTGACTGTGGGCATGCCATGAAGTAAGGTATCATCCACGAACTGTTGGTGTGTGGTAGTTGGGCAATGCTCGTAGGGTTTGATACCTTTTATTTCCCCTGTTGCGGTTGCGCTTTTTATGCTTCAACTAAGTCCTTCCATCATTATGATGAATAAGAAGGGGGACAACGAGTCTCCTTGTCTGATGCCTCTCGTGGGCCAGTAAGGTTTGGTAGGGTCTCCATTCACTAGTAGCGAGAATCATTTTGTGGATACTAGGTTGATTATCCATCAGATCCAGTGTTGGGTGAAGCCGATGGCTTCCAGGGTACTGACCATATAGTGCCAGATGATTTTGTCATAGGCTTTCGCTAGGTCCAATTATATTATCATTCCCCCTCTTTTTTGAAGCTTCAAGGTGTGGATCCGTTCATGGGCATGGATAATATTGTCCATTATTTGCCTTCCTTCTACGAAACTTGCCTGCTCTTGCGATACCAGTGTGGGTAGTAGTGGTTTCAATCTGTTAGCTATAACCTTGGAAATTATCTTGTACACCACATTGCATAGCGCTATTGGTTTGTAACGATCGAGAGTTTTGGCTTCATTTTCTTTGGGGATGAGTGTAATCAAAGTAGCATTTAGTGCTTTCAAGATGGAGGCTGACCTTCTTGAGTCTTCCACTACTCTATAAACGTCCTATTTGATGACTTCCCAACAATCTTTGAAGAACTCCGCTGTGAACCCATCTGGGCCTGGGGATTTTCCATTGGGCATTTTCTGGAGTTGTTATCGGATAAATCGGTAGGTGCGGACACTAACTGATCTCCCTATATCCACCTAGATCTAGAACAAAACACACTAGAACATAACACTTTCCTTAAGTTTTAGATATTGAATTTACTAACCAAAGAGGGATAGGTGACATACCGTTTAAACATCGCTTCCTCTCGCTATCGCCATCCTAGCTCCATTCCAATACTCATACAATGATGATCCTGCAAAAGAGCGCAACCAACCAAAGTGATAGTAATAGCATAAACTCAATATAAACCTATGTATGTGATCAAGGAATCATACGATAAAACACAACAAGCTTTATAGGAAAGAATCATATTAAATGTGAAAGAGAGATTGAAACCATGTCCTTGATGTCGTAAGGTCCCTTCCAACTGTACTTCGTTCCCCACACACTTCTTTCTCCAAGGATTCTGTGACCATGGATCTGATAGCTACTCACAATCTATCTTGACAAAGAAAATCTCAAAGCCACTCTAACCAAGCTAACAATCCCAAGCCAAAAACAATTAACTTTCTCCATGAGAGATCCTATCATTTTATAAGCTAAAGAGGATAAGGTGAGGAGGTTAGGATGATCCCACTAAATCATGAAAGCGAGTAAGATCCAAACCATTTGGATGCCACCTCACCATGGAAGTTTCTCCTTCTAAATGTTGGACAACTGAGAGCGGG
>SNQJ01S0001423.1:61144-74583 GCA_010110895.2 Picea sitchensis | reverse complement strand
TATTTACAGTATCATACATATGAGCACCAACTCATAATGAGGCTACAACCTCAGCTTTGCAAGCTGCAACTTGCTGAGAGCACCAACTCTCTGTCTTCTCTAGCACCAACTAGAAGGAAGCACCGACTCCATGGTTTCTCTAGCACCAACTAGAAGGACGCACCAACCCCCTGTGTTCAAGAACCCACTTGAACCTCTGAGGACAACAATCCTCCCTAGCACCTCCCAACCACCCTAAAATATAAATCTTTGCTTCTGAAACTTATTACAGTGATATAATGATCAACAATGGCTTACCCGACTTATCACTGTTCTGCTGCATCTCGTTGCTCTTTCTACCACACTGCCTTTCTGCACATATCACTTGCGCTATCTGGTCTTCTTCTTTTTATGATCTGTGTGCCATATCCATTCTCTGCACAGTTCCTCTTCTATGCTATTCAGCTGCTGCACTCTGATCCTTCTTCGCACCTGAATCACCTTTACAAGCAACAATCACAACAACCTCCAACAACAACAACAACAACAACCCATTCTCTTCTCTGTACTCTGTATTTATATCTTCTGTGCACTTTGTGCATGCAATGTTCTCCATTCCTCTGCATGATCCAACTACGCCAATCTTCTCCACCTCTTTAGTTCTCTACGTGATCTTCATTGTAACTCTTCAGCTTCTCTGGCCGTTTTCCCAAGTGTCTTCTAGTCCTCTCGCTAAAACCATCAGTGGTTTCTGGTAGTTTTAATGTTGCATGCAACAGTAGCCCTGCGATCAATACTTGATCCAACGGTTCAGATCTAATCGAGATTTCATATATCGCGATTTCGACACTCTTGGCGTTCACAGTTTTAGTCACTTACAAATCCCAATCCCCGAAACTCCGATGTGGAGCTTATCCGGACTGAATCCTTCTCTTCCCGTGACCAAGGGCTGTGACCACAGCCTTATGTCTCTTCATATTGCGATTCGTGAAACTCCGACACGGATTTTAAGCCAACGATCCAGATATGAACTTGTTTCAATGACCACGATTGGATCGTGATATCACACATCGCGAAATCGGTATTGATTTCTTTCCATTTTGAATTCGCGATCCCCGAAACTCCGATATGGAGTTACATATACGGTCTTGATCATTTCTGGATCTGACGGTCCAGATTCACTCTCGATTTCGCATATCGCGAAATTAGGATTCTCGTTTCATTGTGTTCTTTGCCTCATGAATTCACGATCCCCGAAACTCCGATACGGGCTGTGATCAACGGTCCTGATCAACACTTGATCCTACGACTTAGATCATTTCGCGATTTCGCATATTGCGAAATCAACATTCTTGATGCAATGAGTTCTTTGCCTCTCGAATTCGCGATCCGTGAAACTCCGATACAGACTTGAATCAACGGTCCAGATGCGATATTTATTCAGCAGCTGCGATTAAATCGCTCATCGCTCATCGCAAAATCGACATTCCTGATGTCAAGTGACTTTGTCATTTCAAAGTCCCGATCCCCGATACTCTGCCGACGTCACACGTGGTTTGACACGTGTTAAATACTGCCATGTGTCACTTTGATTCGTGACTTACATGTGCCTGAAGTGTTGAATCTGCCTGACACCTGTCATTCCCTGGTTGTGCCACATGTCCCTAGCTGACGTGGTCTGCTGTCGTGAGTTGGATCGACGGTCTAGATCACATGTTGATCTGACGGTTCAGGTTAAGTCCGGATTTCTTTCATCGCGATTTTGGGGTTTCTGTTGTATTTGTTCACGGGAGTCATGAAACTCCGATTCCCGATTCTCTGATGAGGCCTCCTATCGAGCTTCTCCCGGTGGCGCCCGATCGCTGCCACGCGTCCTTCCAAATGGACGGTCCCGATTATGTCAGGATATCGAGGCTTTCAATGTCCCGGTTCTCACGGCCTTGAGAACTCCGATCTCCTGATGGCTTATCTCCCTCATAGCTTCTGCAGATCTGACAACTGTCGGCCTTTCGGGAAATTTGAATGGGATCCAACGGTCACTGGATCTCTGTCTTCCTTCTCCTCTGCAAACTCCTGTATCTTGAGATTTGCTGCATGTGTTTTCCTCAATGCTGTTCCTCCTGAGATTTCACGTCCGAATCCCCAAGGGATTTTATCCTTCTTATCCTGCCATCTCCACTATTGTACTTGCCATCAATGACAAGCATACACTACTTGTTAAACTTCTTCCAACACTAAAAGCATCGAGAAGATGCTCATTTTTCCCATGTATGAGCATTCTCGCACCCTGCTTATAGAGCAACCTGCGAACCTCTCTCAACCTAGATATGGTGCAGCCTGCAAGAATCAGGCATTCTCGCACCCTGCCTATATAGCAACCTACGAACATCCTATTTAATAGGGTTTTAACAAAGGAGAATGCAACTTCTTTTCTCATGAAAAGTTCTTCTCTCTTCTTTCTTCAGGAACTTAGGCCACTGACCCCTTTAAAGGCAACATATAGGTTTACATCATTAACGGTCATAGGGATGATGAAAATAATGTGTAACAGAGAGCCCCCCAAAGTATGAAGTTAGAACAGAGTGATAGCTGAAATACTTTGTCGAGTATGTGTAGAGAACAAGGAACAGTCGGTCGGAAACCTGCCAACAAACAAGGAAATATAGTACAATAATATATCATCACTGAGGTAGGCATTCCCATACTCAGAATACAAATGACTCAAATCATAAATGCTGACATGCAAAGATTCATGTCAAGTAAGATAGGTCATGGCCACCAAACATACATTGTGGATCCATGCCATTATGACTCAAATATGAACATAGCCACCAAAAATACACTGTGGATCTATGTGTTAAAGACTCAAATTTGAACATATCCACTAGACATACAATGTGGATCTATGCAACAGTACAAACTGTACATACTCCAACGCAACCTGAATCCGTGAGAAAAGATTCAGGGTCTTCATCTCCACCACTCTATAGGACGAATCTAACCATGTGAATACATGTGTCGAAGTCGAACATGGTAGAAACCACTTGATTACCGGTCATTAGTGTATACCATTAACAAGTGCGAGGGAAATCACCATTAATGTCAATGAATCCCAAGGTACACTAGTACAATCCAACGAATGTGAATCAATGAGCTGAGGTTGAAAACTCGACATAATCTCTCGATCAGGGGTCGATAATGAAAACCGACTGTCGAAAGCGAGGAAACCTACCATTGAGGCATGCAAGTTCCAAGGTACTAATTGGTTTCTAAGTCTAATTCCTGGATAATGAGTTGAAGTCGACAGGAAAAGACTTGTCGTAGGAGGGCCTTAATGTATCCCCCATCAATGACACGAAGCAGGTAAAAATATTTGATGTAGATTAGAGTAACAAGTGATTCAGGATTGACTCAGGGATGGACGACGCAATAGAAGGCTTTAAGGACTGCAGAAATGGCCGACGCAATAGAAGGATTTTTGGGTTAGACATCTTTTTGATCATATTGATGACACAACAACTGTCTTGGGAACATTGACTCAACAACAGGGATCACAGACCGATTTGTAATCTTATAAAGGAGTATGATCAAGAGACAAGTGGATTTTCCAACCTAGACACAAGGTGAGTGAAAGGTTGTCATGTTCAAAAGCGACTCTTCCATGGAATACAGGTTTAGACATATTTCTTTCCCAATTTCGCCCCCCACCATTTCTAGTGAGTACCTCTTTATTTTTATGCAAGCTTGAGGAGGATGACATATGCTTGTAATGTAAGCTCATCCTTTGGACGAGTCCCTCAGAGTATGTTTAATGAACCCTAGGAAGGAGTGGTTCGGTCCCACATGGGCCTTTCAATGTTTGTTTAATGAGTCCAAAGAAAGAAAACTTAGGGTTTTTTCATGTTTTGAGAGTCTGAAAAACACTTAAAGAGAACTCTCCCAGTTCCTTTTTCGTAAATTAGTTCGACGAGATCGAAAAAGTGATAAACTATCGCTCACCGAATGTTTTCTTCAAATACTTTTACGAGTGTGAAAAGAACAATATCACTCAGCAATCTTTTCATGTTTAGAGAGTCTGAAAAGAGCTTGAAGGTGACTCCAGGTGGTTCCTTTTTCGTGTAACCTTTATGAGTCTGAAAAAGTGATAAAAGTATACTCGGTTACATTCTCACGTATTTATGAGCACGAGAAAGAACAAAGACTAAGCTCGGTAACTTATTCTCATGTATTTACGAGCATGAGAAAGAACAAAGACTAAGCTCAGGATTTTTTTCATTTTTACGCAAGCTTAAAAACAAAAAAAAACTATGCTTGGGATAGATTTTATTTTTACACAAGCTTAAAAACTAAACAAAACTATGCTTGGACTTGGTTTCATTTTTTACGCAAGCTTGAACCAGAGGAAACTATGCTTGAGGTAAGTGGTTTCATTTTTACACAAGCTTGAACCATAGAAAACTATGCTTGCAACTTCCCAATGCATAACACAGGGATGGTTGGTACTTAGCCCCCAACTTAAGAAGCTAGCAGTTTAACTTCAGCATGAAGTCCAGAGGCCGAAGCCAAATTCCCCCCAAGATTCGTTTCATCCAACTGCAAAGGCGAATGAAATGAGGCTTTAAATACTAGACGAGGGACTTGACTCGAATAGAGAGGGGGGAAACTATTTCATTTTTTAACGAGCTTGACACAAAAACAAGAACTATGCTCATAACCTCTGTTTCATTTTTTAACGAGGTTTCCACAGAGACGAAACAACTATCCTCGTAAGTGGTTTCATTTTTTAATGAGCTTGAAATCAGAAAACCATGCTCAAGTCCGGTTTCATTTTTTAACGAGCTTGAAATCAGAAAATCATGCTCATAGACCTCTTCTTGATCATGGATTCCAAGAGGACAATGCTCCGGAAGGACACCATGTCAAGGGACAAAAATCGGTCATGGCTTCCAAGAGGTTTTCGCTGGAAGGAAGAAACACACTCTGGAAGGACACCATGTCGAGGGTCGGAACATGAGTAAAGAGATCAGGCTCTAACAATCCTATCGAAGAGATCACCATGTCAACTACTAGATCTAAGTCATCAGAAGTTGAAGCCATGGGTGACAATGCCACATAATTGACCTGTGGCCGGGGCGATACCGTCTGCATATAAGAACCATTCAGGGAGGCAATCCAGGAGGGGTCAATGAATTAAAATTGATCAACAGTCACAACCCATCGATCGTGAGGGAAATTTATCACATGAAAAAGAGTAGACAGAATAACTTTCATGGCATATACATAATCTCTCCCAAGGAGTAAAGAAAAATCCAAGGGGTCTTGGATGACCATGACATCAATAAAGACATTTTTCTCTCCCAAAGTTATAGGAAACTGAGGAAGGGTCCCTAAAGGTTGACTGGTGCTTCTGTTAAAAGCTAACAAATTCTGCGTAACCAGGGAAAGATGAGGACAACCCAAATCTTGCCAAGCAAAAGAGGACAAAATGCTAACTGACGCACCTTCATCTATCAACATCCGAGGAATGTCCCGACCACAAACTTGCACTGTAATTTGGAAAGGAATGTGAGAGGGAAGACGAGGTCCAATTAGCACACCCCAATTAAAAAGGATGGCCTCATTACTTGGAGGGGGTTTCACGGGAGAAGGAGGAATAGCCCCCGACATGGTAGATTTTGTATCAACGAGAAAAACATGGGCAATATCAGGTTTACTCTTTAGTGGGAGATTAGGATCGACCGATGGAGAGATCAGATCGACCACTTGGGTTTCATTCTCCAAGGGGAGAATGGGGTCGACAGGTGGAAACAGATTGACTTCTTGGGTTTCACTCTCTAACGTGAGAGTGGGATCGACCGAGGATGGGATCGGATCAACCACTTTGTCAACTGGTTCAATTAAGGATGTGACCAGATTGACCACTTGATCAACTGGACTGACTGATGGGGGAACCAGATTGATCATTCCATTAACTATAGGGGGGTCAAGGGTAAGCTTGCGATAAGCGGCTGGAAGTTGAGGCTGTGAAACTGGTATGTCTTCTAGGAATTTTGAGGCTTCTTCCATACGAGGGAAAAGGTGAGTTAGATGACTCCCTTTGCATAACATACACAGGAACTTGACTCTACTTTTCTTCTTCTCAACGGTATCTTGACTAGTTGATGGGAGGTCATCAACATGTTGTTTAGAGGCTGATGACACGGGTTGGCGAGGGTGTGGAGACAAAGCTTTTATAACCTTGGATAGACCAAGGCAATCCTTAAGAATATGGCTACACTTACAAAGCCTGCAAGTGTACTTGGGCTTACGAGTTTTTTGGGTGATCTTGACATCATCAACACTCCCAACACGATTAACAGTAACTGGTTGTTTTCCAACATGTTTGGCAGTGGTTGGAAGTTTGGATCCTTGCTTAATTTTCTTCTTCTTATTCTTTCTTTTCTTCTTCTTCTTATTCACCGAGTTACTAGCTTTAGAACTTTCACTTGACGAAGAAGATGAAATGGAAGGCGACCTTGCAAGCGAAGAAGGCGAAGAAGACCTTACTGGTGAAGAAGGTGAAGGATCAACATGAGGGTGATGTTGTTGGGGGGAAGTGCTTACTATCGAAGCACTTACTGCATTCGAGATTACCTGAGTGTAAAACAACCACACCGACAATCCAATCGTGAGACCTGGAAGGATCAAAGTAGCGATGTGAGGAGGACCACTGTTTCCATAAGAAGGAAAAACAAAAGGTTCCCCTAGAACAGGGGTTCCTTCATTGGTCATTTTATGAATTGTCGCCATATAAAACAAATCCAACCTAGAGTCCTCTAAGGAAAACAAACAACACACGCTAAAAATCTAGTAAGCAAGAAAGAAAACAAAACCTTCTCACAATGAACGCACTAGTTGGTGATGAAATCCAACGTCGTGGGAACAATGTAAGAAGGGGCTGAGATAGAGCAGGTGGAAAAGTTATGTTGACGACCTGCTTAATGGACTTACACCCTGGTGCAAGCTCCCACACATAATCATGGGTATACCCTCCAAGGATCCCGAGTGATTTCAACCAACGTCGATTCTAGGTACCATGAAGACTTGCCACTCCACAGTCACCTTGTGTAAATACCCTAAAGAGATAGGCCACTAAGGTTACCAATCACTACAGTGATGCCTGAGGAAACAATCGACAGTCCGATCCACATGTAAGGGCAGGGTATCTAGCCCAAAATCAATTTGAAAGGATTCCACTCATCATTGTGGGTATACTTCCACTCATAATTGTGGGTATACCTCTCAAGCGACCCCCATAATACGCACAACCTCTACACCAAGACCAACAAAGCAGGGTGAGTAACTCTGCCAGTCTCAATGCGACCTTGTGATTGACGCTTGTGTTAGAAGGGCTTCCCAAGACAAAATGTAATAAGTGGATTTAACCGCTCCCTAACTCAAGATTCTATGTTTGTTTGCAACTTTGGAAATTTATCTTTCACACCTATTCCAAAGCCCTACAACTAATCTAATGTAGGTTTGCTACCAAAAAAGATAAAAATGTCTAATCAATTTTTATAAGCGCTTTATTTTATGGCTGTTGTTACTCAAAAGGAAAATGGCGTGGACAATATGGTGTTTTGACCGATTCGAAAGTTATGCAAATAGATGAAGATGAAATATTTTCATTTCGATGAAAACTATGCTACGAGAAGGAGAAAACATTTATCATTCCTAGATGCACAATGTCCCAAAATCTTAAACTCATCAATATCAAGATTCCCAAGAAATGAGAAAAATGTACTGTAGACCAATGCACGATTCATGGGGGAAAATATTTCGGAATTTAAGACCAAAAAAATGCCAAGAATCATGCAATTTCGCTACTTCAAATGCAAGGATGCCCCCAATCTAATATAAAGCAAGAAATTAAATATTTTTGTTTAAAAATTTTCACTAAAAGCAATAATGAACTTTGTTAAAACAAAGAAACCCAAACTCAAAGTTTTCTTTTAAAGCGAACTATTCAGAAGAAATCCGATCTTTCCCTAAACAATTCTAAAGAAAACACACGCTTTGTAATTGAAATACACTCAAAGAAAGAGACTAATCCTTCAAAACCAAACAAAGCAAAGATGGCTAAAAGCAACTCAAAGAATGTAAAGAAGACTGTAAACAGATGAATATAGGCTCCAAAAGTTCAATCTAGCTGATCAAAGAAAAACTGGGTCATCAAAAGATGACAAGACCCAATCCAAAAAAGTTTACAAACAAGTTCGCAGCCTAGCAGTAGAGTACAGTGCGAGAATTAGGTATTCTCGCAGGCTAGACACTGGTAGGGTTGGAGAATTTCGCACTGGATCTAACAACAGGGTGCGAAGATCAATGGTTTTCGCAAGCTGTAGAGAGGTACAATGCGAGAATGTCTGTAATCAAAGAAAATTTTGAAAAAGGATAGGGAATCTTAGTGAACTTCTAGATCCAGAGACTCTGGATGGATGTCCCACAGACTCAGAAACCAGAAAACAAGCAATCAAAGGAAGGGAAACTAGACTAACTAGGAAACAATCCGTTTCCCAGTATGGTCACCAATTTTGTTATTGGATAAATTGGTAGGTGCATACACTAATTGATCTCCCTAGATCCACCTAGATCTAGAACAAAACACACTAGAACATGACGCTTTCCTTAAGTTTTAGATATTGAATTTACTAACCAAAGAGGGATACGTGACATACCGTTTAAACATCGCTTCCTCTCGCTATCACCATCCTAGCTCCGTTCCAATACTCATACAATGATGATCCCGCGAAAGAACGCAACCAACCAAAGTAATAGTAATAGCATAAACTCAATATAAACCTATGTATGTGATCAAGGAATCATACAATAAAACACAACAAGATTTATAGGAAAGAATCATATTACTGTATCATATAAAACGTGAAAGAGAGATTACAACCATGGCCTTGATGTCGTAAGGTCCCTTCCAACTGTCCTTCGTTCCCCACAAACTTCTTGCTCCAAGGATTCTGAGACCATGGATCTGATAACTAGTCACAATCTATCTTGACAAAGAAAATCTCAAAGACACTCTAACCAAGCTAACAATCCCAAGCCAAAAACAACTAACTTTCTCCACGAGAGCTCCTCTCCTTTTATAAGCTGAAGAGGATATGGTGAGGAGGTTAGGATGATCCCACTAAATCATGAAAGCGAGTAAGATCCAAACCATTCAGATGCCACCTCACCATGGAAGTTTCTCCTTCTAGAAGCATCGAGAAGATGCTCGTTTTTCCCACGTATGAGCATTCTTGCACCCTGCTTATAGAGAAACCTGCGAACCTCTCGCAACCCAGCTATGGTGCAACCTGCGAGAATCAGGCATTCTCGCACCCTGCCTATATAGAAACCTGCGAACATCCTCTTTAATAGGGTTTTTACAAAGGAGAATGCAACTTCTTTTCTCAGGAAAAGTTCTTCTCTCTTCTTTCTTCAGGAACTCAGGCCACTGACCCCTATGAAGGAAACGTATAGGTTTACATCATTAACAATCATAGGGATGACAAAAATAATGTGTAACAGGAGTGCTTGGTCTATTTCTTCCTCCGTAATGGTCTTGATCAAGTTGTTGTTTTGTTCTTCTGTTACCAGGCGAGGGATATGCTGGATCACCTTTTGCATGGCCTCCGTTCTATCTTGGTTAGGTTCCTAGGCTATCCCGTGGAAGTGGTTTACCAGAGTTTTTTCGATGTCCTTATGGGATTCTCTTTCTATGCCATTTGTGTCCCTTATCTTCAAGATTTTTTTGTGGGCTCTTCTGGCCATGGTTGTTCTGTGAAAAAACTTGGTGTTCCTTTCCCCCTCCTTAGCCATCTGATCTGGGATTTTTGTCGCCATATATTTTCTTCTTGCTGGCACCTCTCATCCCATTCTTGGGTCATCTGGATCTCCTCCTTTTTTCGTTCCTCATTGTAGCCCTCCAAAATGCAGGTTTCCTGGAGATTTTTCATTTTTTCTTCTATGTTTTTCTTTGCTTGCTTTATATTCCCAAATGTGTCCTTGTTCCACTCCTTGAGCCTATATTTGATATGTTTTAGTTTCTTGTAGAGTGTGAACATCCTTTTCCCTTGCTTTGGTTTCTCTTCACTCCACCACTGTTTGATATTTTCCTTGAAAGTCAGGTGGTCCATCCATAATTTCTCGAATCTGAAGGGTCTGTTCTTTGGTGTGGTCTGAAAGCCCGCTTCTAGTTGCACTGGCCAGTGATCAGATCCCCCCCATGGAAGGATGTTGTAGTCTAAGGTTAGCCCCTACATTATGACTGACTCTGACACTAGGAATCTATCAAGTCTTGTTGTTACCTGATGCTGGCTCATTCACTTATTGTTCCAGGTGAATTGGCCATTTTTGGTTTTCAGATCTACCATTTCCACTGTGTCTATGAATTTTGAGAATTCCTCCGCATCTCTATCCAATCTTCTTGTCCCTCCTTTTTTCTCCGCAAGTGACGTGATGATGTTGAAATCCCCAGCTATGATCCAATGGAGGTTGTCGGCTCGGATTTTGAGATCAGCTGGGTCGCTTAGCATACCTCTCCTATCCTTTGACACCTGGGTTCCATACACATTAGTGCATAAAATCTCCTTTGTATTCCCAATGAGTTGCATGCAGACCGTAAGGGTATGCCTTGTTGCTTCGGCTACTATTAGGCTTAGCACTTGTGGGTTCCATAGGGTGAGGATTCCTCCTTCCATTTGGTGGCCGCCAATAGCCATCATATTATACTTGCACAATTTTTGTTGACTGATTGTTTCCATTCTTTCTGTATTACACTTGGTCTCTTGGATAAAGCAGAGATCTGATTGTTCCTATTTTAATCTACTCCTAAGGATTCGTTGTTTTCTTGGGCTGTTTAGGCCTCTTATATTCCAAGTTATAACCTTCATTTAAACATGAGGGGGGGAGTTGGGAAGAGTTTTTTGATCTTACTCGAGTTTATCAGTAGCGCTCCAAGCTCCTGCAGGGCTACACTATTGGATTTTCTTCCTTTTTTCCTCTGTGTCTGTTTGGGTGAGAGTTGTGGTTGTACCTCACCGGCTTTGACTCCTAAGTGTCCAATCTCCCTGTGTGCACACTTTAGGCCTCTATCTTTGGCTTCCTCCCTTAGGAGGAATAGGTACTGGATGCGATCAAGTTTCTCTGTGGGTACATTGTCTACTCCCTGTATTTTCCATTTCTTCAATATGTTCGTGAGGTCTATCCCTTCCCTTTCCACCAGGTCTCTGAGTTCCAGATTTTTTGTGCCTACTTTGCTCGTTGTCAGTTTCACCTCTCCCTCTGCGTCTTGCATGGGAATGTTGTTGTTTTTGATTTCTCCTTCCATCTGAGTTGCGAAACTTCCTTTTTCCTTCTGGTTGTTAGTTCGGTTGCTGGGCTCGTTTGGTGTTTGTTCTCGAACTTCCTGAGATTTTGCCGTATCCTTTTTGGCCTCTTCCCATTGATTTGTTTTTTCCCTTCCTTCCGAGATAATCCGGACCTCGAGGTTATTTCCTGCTTGGGATTTGCTTGCTTTTTGTTGGCTCTTCTTCTAGGGTTTGCTTTAACAAATTCATCCTCATCCTGCTGTGGTTTGGGATTCTCCATTTCTTTCTTTTTATTAAGAGGGCATTCCATGATCAGGTGGCCATGTTCGTGGCATCTTCCACATCGGAAGGGGATCTATTCATAATCAATGTTTTGGATCCATTTCTCATCCCTGAATTCGAGGCATATTGCTTCTGGGAGTGCTCCCGAAAGATCCATCTCTATGCATATTCTTGCGTAAGATGTGTATCTCCCTTTCAGGGTGGCTTCTGCAGTCTTTATATATTTTCCTGGTTTATTCCCTATTGCTTCGAAATTGGAAGGTAACCATTAGTATAAGGGTAGGGAGTAGAGTCTCAGCCAAAATGGTACCTTTTTGAAGGTCTCTTTTTCTGGGGAGAAATTCTCCTTCCATGGCTGCATGTACAGTCCTGTTGCTGCATGGAAGTATGGCCCTCCTTCAAATACTCTATCTCTGTCCTCCAGGTTTATGAATAATGCTAAGAAGAAACCTTTCGAGCCCAGATGGAGCTCCACTACCCCGTCTGGATTCTAGTGATATTTGATCCAGTTGCGCAACGCTTTTTCTGTGGGCCATAATCCCATAAATTTGCAGATTAGTGCATGCGCCTTCATCTCATCCCTGTAGAGTTACGTCTGCAGATCCTCCAATACCACCTTGGGTATCAATGCTGATTTGGGTTTGCATGGGTTGCGCCCTTTTTTCCAGTTGGTCTTCATTGTGTCTTGCGTTTCGTTCTGAATTTCTCTTTCTTCCTCTTCCCTGCATTCACTTTTTCCCTTGTTTCTTTCCTAACTTATTCTAGGGTCAGATCTCGAGGTGCCTGTCATTGGTGCCTTGAAAACTATGCCCCTTGTCCCTTTCCCTCTTTTTACCACTATCTGTTTGTATGAGGGGGTACCCTTACCCCCTCCTCTGGTGCTCATGCCGCCCTCTGCCATGGCCGTAACTGTCCAAACCCTAGATTGCGGTTGCTTCGAGAGATGCAGTTCCTGTCTCACTAAGGCCAACTTTGTCTTGAAGTTGTTTTCCATATATCTTTAGGTTACATTTAAACTCAATGATAGAAAACATCTAGGTCAAATTGGTGAAAAATTTGGTCCCCTTAAGCTGCCCAACAAGTTAATTAATGCATGGTAAAGG
This sequence comes from Picea sitchensis, assembly GCA_010110895.2. Taxonomy (NCBI): domain Eukaryota; kingdom Viridiplantae; phylum Streptophyta; class Pinopsida; order Pinales; family Pinaceae; genus Picea; species Picea sitchensis. The sequence goes on along the minus strand of SNQJ01S0001423.1, from coordinate 61,874 downwards.
GTAGAAGTTCTTAATAATGACTTTGTTGAGGCCCTTTGATTTATGAAAAATCACCACTCTTTCTCTTTCTTGTGTGCTATGAAAGTAGTACATTGTTGAGGCCCTTAAATTCATGAAAATTTACCACTCTTGCTCTTTCTTGGGTGCCATCAAAGTAATACATCCACGGGGGGATGTACTATCCCACATTTTTCTATCCTTCAAAATTTGTGTGATTTGTCACTCAATCTATAGAATCTCCTTAGGTGAGGTGAAATGTGTAGGGAATTGGGCAAGGAAGAACTAGTAATGGTATCATTGGAATGGTGTAAGTTATAAAGGGGAGGTAAACCCTTGGGTTTTTCAAATGCATCTTTGTATGAGTTAATGATCCACTATATACCATAGGGATGTAACTTTCCTTTGTTGTTTTCCTTGACTTGTCAAATAATGCACTATGATAAGAATTTGTTGAGCGTAATCTATTTAAAAATTATTTTATGAAAAAACAAAAGTGGAATAGTAAAAGGTGAAGAGGTAAGTTTGTATGTATCACCATCATTTTCCAACCTATAGGTGTATAAATTGATATCATGTTGTAAGGTAGCTAGAGAGGTAGTGGGGGGGCCTAGAGGGACCATAGTGATAATAGTGGAGGTCATTCAATGTAAAGTGGACTAGGTCCACTATATTATTAAATAAGACCCACTATGGTAGTTAGATATAATAAATGGGTAATTAGATATTAGAG
>SNQJ01S0001423.1:17459-57483 GCA_010110895.2 Picea sitchensis | reverse complement strand
GGGAGGAGGAGTCTCACAAGAACAACCATACCCTTCTAGAAGACCTTGGAGAGCCCAAAATCCCAATACATTTTATGATCCTAATACACAATATCAACAACAACAATGGGGTCCTTCCCCAATGACTTATCCATAATGGACACCTCATCAATCTCAGCCTTGGAAACAAGGTTGGAGGGGACATATGTATGGAAATCCCTCTTACCCTACATATCCATAGTACCCTGCAAAAATTTCCCAATTACTACCTGGATTCAACCCACCACAGATGCAAGATTTACTCTCACCTCCTATACAATAACAATTTACAACCCCCTTGAATCCTAATCAGCAACAACAAGTATCTATAAATGCCAATCAACAACCACAAAACGAAGCTGACCACAATCCTCCAAGACCAACAACAATCCCTGCCCAACCAATCCCTAACCCCAATAATCTACCCACCCACCTTGTGCAGAATACAAAAGTGCAAACCTTCCCCACCTATGAAATTCAACTACGATCGGGGAAAGTTGTAAACCAATAAGATCATGCAGTAATAATTCAGGAAGAAAATGATAATCATTCTGAGGAAGAAAACACTCAAACCACCCCTGCAGAAGAAGAGGCCTCTCCTCCTATCCCAATCACTTCTTAGTCTGTACGAGTACCCCAACAAATTAATCTCCCACCTTACCTCGAAAGACTATTAGTGAAGAAACCCGACCCACCCTTACACAGAGATATAGAAGATGAATTACAAAATGTGTGCATAAAAATACCTCTGCTACAAGCTATTAAGGATATCCCTATATACGCCAAAATTATAAGGGATCTTTGCATTAAGAAACCAGAAAGGAAGAAGAAGGAACCTCCTCTTGTTCAGGTAGTGGGACAATTATCTGAATTTATTTCTGAAATGCCATACAAATATAATGACCCTGGAAACCCAATTGTCACTGTTGAAATTAATGGTATTTCTCTACCAAACACACTCATTGATTTGGGTGAAGCTATTAATGTAATGCATTTTGACACTATGCAAAAGCTCCAAATCAACTAGTTAAGACCAACCCAAACCATGATCGAGTTGGAAGATAAGTCAGTCATTAGCCCTGCAGGAAGTCTAGGTGATGTCACAGTCACCCTAGCTTCTTGGGAATATCCAGTAGACTTTTTAGTCATCTATTCTAAATCATCCTCCAATCCAGGACACCCTGTGGTTCTTGGCCGCCCTTGGCTGGCCACAACAGATGACTTTATTACCCGTCGGTCTGGTGAGATGACTATATCCAATGACACACATAGCCAAAAACTTTTTCTCTTCCCTCCTGCCCAACCGACACAGGAAATACCTATTTGGTTAGAAAACTCTTATGGAGAGGAAGATTGCATCATACCTATGTTAACACTTGAACAAGTGAGAGGAATACAAGAACAATAAGATGAACAAGTCTTAAGCTTATTTTTGGCTGACACAAATTGCATTGAATACCCAAGGTCTTTTGCAGAATTGTCACATATTTTTAGTTCCGAATTTCAACAAACTTGGCACCCTGATATCACTCAATTATATACTTTATCACCAGCCTCCTCAGACAAGGAAGAAACTACTGAACTTGTTGAGATTAGCCCAGGAAAACCTTTGTATATCAACTCTAGTTTGGAACCAGAACAAAAGACACAAGTGATTGAAATGCTCCAAAGACAATTTGATGCCTTTGCATGGGATTATGCAGACATGAAAGGCATTCAACCTGACACATGCACACATCATATCTACACTAATGACCAAATCAGACCAGTTAGACAGCCTCAACGAAGGATGAATCCATCCCTTAAAGATATTGTAAAAGAGGAATTGCAAAAAATCCTTCGAGCCAATCTCATATACCCCATTTCAGATAGTCAATGGGTATCTCCACTTGTCATAGTTCCCAAGAAAAATGGTAAGTGGAGGATATGTGTAGACTTCCGGGATTTAAACAAAGCCACCCATAGGGATTACTTTCCCTTACCATTTATCGATCAGGTGCTGGATACCCTGTCCGGAAAGAAGTATTTTTCGTTCTTGGATGGGTTTAGTGGTTACAACCAGATACAAATAGCACCCGAAGACCAGGAAAAGACCACTTTCACCTGCCCTTGGGGCACATATGCTTATAGGGTGCTCCCTTTCGGACTTTGCAATTCCCCAACCACTTTTCAAAGAGCTATCCTAGCCATTTTCTCTGACTTGACCAACGATTGTGTGGAAGTCTACATGGATGAATTTACAGTCCATGGACAAGACTTCTAGGAAGCATTGGCCAGTTTAGAAAAAGTCTTGATTAGGTGTAAGGAAACTAATCTTTCCTTAAGTAATGAAAAAAAAAAAATGATGCTCACTAAAGGTATTGTTTTGGGACATCACATTTCCCGTTCTGGCATGAGAGTTGATCCGACAAAAAATTATATCATCACACAAATCAGAATACCTTCCTCACAAAAGGAAGTCCATAGATTTTTAGGACATGCTGGCTATTATAGAAGATTCATTCCGAATTTTACAAGCCTAGCTACCCCTTTATTCAAATTATTATCTAAGGAAGCCGAATTGAAGTGGGATGATGAATGCCAAATATCTTTTGAAATTCTAAAACATAAATTGTCAACTACCCATGTATTAAGAGGAACAAATTGGTCCCTTCCTTTTCATATCTATACTGATGCCTCAGACACAGCCCTTGGGGCAATCCTTGGACAAAGAGAAAATCAAGTGCCCTATGCTATTTACTTCGTCAGTAAAAATCTGTCTCCAGTTGAAGTTAATTATACGGTCATAGAAAAAAATTTGCTAGCTGTAGTCCATGCTATCAATAAATTTAGACACTATATTACAAGATATCAAGCTTTTGTACACACTGATCATTCAACCATCCGATTCTTAATGAAAAAACCTGTAACAAATCCTAGAGTTACATGATGGCTCTTATTATTACAAGAGTTTAATATCAACATTATTGATAGACCTGGTAAATATAATCTTGTGGCTGATTTCTTATCTAGAATGATTCATCTGGGAGATAATGCACCCGTAGAAGATAACTTTCCTGATGAAAATTTGTTTGCTATTTCTACATTCACTCAATGGTATGCAGATGTCGCTAATTATCTGGTGACAGGGAAGATGCCCTAGAAATTGTCTCCTAGAGAAAAACATAAAGTAATTCAACTAAGTGCAAATTACATGTGGCACGATGATTGCCTCTACAAAACAGGACCAGATTTGGTGATCACGAGATGTGTAAGGGAAGATGAAATTCATGATATTTTACAAGCTTGCCATGATGGCCCTTGTGGAGGACACTTCGTAGACAAAAGGACCGCTTACAAAGTTTTGCAATCAGGTTACTACTGGCCCCATATTTTCAGAGATGCTAAAACCTATGTATCCAATTGTGATGAATGTCAATGAATGAGTAAGCCTACTGCATGAGACCAAATGCCACTTCAAGCCCAAGTAGTCATTGAACCATTCGAGAAATGGGCATTAGATTTTGTAGGGCCCATTAACCTTGCATCTAAAAATAAAAAGTATATACTTGTATGCACTGACTATGTGACTAAATGGGTTGAAGCAAAAGCCTTACCAACTGCAAGTGAACAATTAGTGGTAGATTTCCTTTTTAATGACATCTTTACGAGATTTGGTGTACCGCGAGAAATTGTGACTGATCAAGGAACTCAATTTACCTCTCATCTAGTCAAAGCTATCATAGAACAATACCAAATCAAACACATGAAATCTACACCCTATCATCCACAAGCAAACAAACAAGTAGAATCTACCAACAAAGTTATTGAGTCCATTCTTACCAAAACAATACAACTACACCATAAGGACTGGGCTGACAGATTGTTAGAAGCCTTATGGGCTTATAGAATCACCTGGAGGAATACAACATGACATACACCCTATGAGTTAGTGTATGGGAAGCAGGTGCTTCTCCCCATAGAATTTCAGATCAAAACCTTCAGGACTGTAGTACAAGTTGGCATGAACTTGGATGAATCCAAACAACAAAGACTCTTGCAGCTTAATGAGTTGGATGAAACCAGGCAGGAAGCACTTCAAAGGACTACCCTCATTCAAAAACAGAGAACAAAATGGCATGACAAGTATCTCAAAAAGAAAAATTTTCAACAAGGAGATTGGGCCCTATTGTATGACAACAGATTCAAGAACTTCAAAGGTAAGTTAACCACCTGTTGGATGGGACCTTACGAAATTGACACTATCTACGATAATGGTTCAATCAGGATAAAGACAATTGATGAACAATAGACACCACTACTTGTGAATGGTCACCGGTTGCGATTTTACAACAAACCTCTGTCAAAAGAAGAATTCCTTACTCGTATATTACAGAATTCAGACATGCAGATGACCAGTAAGGAAGGAGATCCTCCTACTGACCCACATTGATTGATTAGTTTATTTGAAACTTTTTGTACATAGGTGTGGATCAAATTTCGTTAATAAGCTAAAGGTAACAAGAGACTCTTACCTCCTTTTGTTTTACTTTCGCAAATTTTCTTTTCTTTTGTAAGCAAAATTTTATAATCTATTTGATCCTTCATAAACTTGCTAAACATCAGTTGTAGGCATCAACAATATTCTGTTATGTTTTGGTACCAGAAATCATGTTTTGGTCTAGTACCAATCCGGTACCAGAGTCTGTCCTTCTACAATACTATCAAGACATATTACCTAATTGACAAAGCATATTTCAAAATCTTATGTCAATTAATCTGAAGTATGAAGCCATGCAACAACCACTTAAGATGGAACCACGAAGCCAAATGCAATATCAAATGGCAGCCCTTCTGTTGAAAACTAAAGGGAAGTATTTTAATTTCTTTTAGTTCTGTTGCTGAGAAGAATTTTCATTTCTTTTGGTTCTGTTGTTGAGAAGAATTTTAATTTCTTTTGGTTTTGTTGCTGAGAAGAATTTTAATTTCTTTTGGTTCTGTTGCTGAGAAGAAATTTAATTTCTTTTGGTTCTGTTGCTTAAAAACAAAATAAAAAGAGGAACACATTCTTTATCTATGATTGCTCAAAGAACCATAATCCACTTTAAAGACTAGAAGTTTCCTTTACTCAATATTTCAACATGATTTAAAGGAAAAAATATATTAGCCTATAAGCAACTATCTCACCCTAACGATACTTCAATAGTATTCATTGGATTATCTTATTAAAAAGTAACATATGAGTATATGAACATTCTCTACCATGGGCACACTACCAAAACTTTTATGGCAGAGGATGTACCAGTACCCTAAGGAAACTTTAGGTCATTCTCTTATGGACAACTTCAGATAAAATTATACATCTGGATCACTCTAAAGAAATAATGTGCATAAAATTTTATTTTTCCTTCAGACAAATATTTAAAAGACATACAAAAGAAGAGGATATGCCTTCCAACCCAATACCATCCCACCCTGTAAAAAGTTTTTCAGATGAGCCTCCTCTGTCACCATGCAAAGCACTCTTTAATAAAAACCAAAATAGGTGACTATGGACAAGAAGCCTCTGATGGAAAAAGGGTTTAAGAGACTAACCCGCCGGGATACTGAACAGGTCTGCTGGTAGCTGGTACTGGTCTGTGGTATGACTAGGCAAACCCATCAGGGTATTGAACATGCCTGTTGGAAATGGGGCATTCTGCCTGGGGAAGGCACCTCTCAATAATTATCACAACTACCTCATCGGAGTACTAAACAGACTTGCTGGCAGTGGGTTCTGGTTGAAAAATGTCTCATCGATACTTGTCTGATTGAAAAATTCACTTTTTGCCATCTCAAACAAAAAGAGTAAAGGTCATTATTGGCTTTCATGAGATACAAACTCCAGATTAATCAACAACATAATGTCCATTTGAGAATCACCCTAAGTCAACTTACCGGTCTGACATCTAAAGCCTACACTATCTAAGAAGGAAACTTCTTAAGAGTGGAGCCCTAACTAGGGAGTCTAATCTACTTGTATTGTGAAATTTATCTATAACAACCAATGATAGTAAATATTTGAAGCAAGTTAGGTGGGATCTGTTCTTCTGGCAAACATATATATTCCCCTGTTACACTACTGAATGCTACCTCTGTCAATAATCAATTAAAAAAAAGGGGCAATTTCATTTTTTGCATGAGATGCAAACATATATATTCCCCTGTTTCACTGCTGAATGCTACCTCTGTCAATAATCCATTAAAAGAAGGGAAATTTTATTTTTTTGGCATGAGATCATATGATAAGTGATAAGCTGTACTTCTAATTTTTTTTTGATTGGTTTCTTTTGCTCTTATCATCTTTTCTCCATTATGATATAAAATGTTGAATCTTCTTGCCTATAGATATACAACATCTTTGGCATGGGGGAAGGTCAAAGAGCCCCTTTAGAACTCTTTTCCAGACTTACATGATCACCCTGCAGAACCAAATACAAAAGAAGATAAGCACATAATATTACAAGTACATGACATTCCCGTACCAAGTTTTCAAGAAGCTTCAGTCTAAAAGGATGAATTTTGACAATTTACAAGTAGTCACACATGCTATGGGTATCGATCAAACAAAGGTGAAAGCAAAGGTAACATGGTATTTATTTTCCTATCCTCATAAAACTATAATAAGTATGAAAAGATATACTAGATCTTATGTCCTTAGTATTAAACCCATGCGCCTATCCCTCATACCCATATACCTAAACCTAATTAATCCTCTCATAGCTCTTGAACATGGTTAAAGGAAAAAATCATATCAAAATATGAAGCATGCATAGCAATGATAAGCCACGAATATATTTCGTCCTTAAGCAAATTCACGAATCTCTCTTATATCATGAACCATGACCTAACATCAAATTCACCACCCGAACGTCCAATCACCTATCCCAAAATGATTCCTTGAACACCCGACGTCTTATCCTCATCATTACAGTAATGGGTAGAAATTAAATGGCTTATCTGGTGGCGAAGCCATCTAGATAAGCCTCATCTGGTCATAATTTTATGACATCCTTACTTAAACTTACCATTCACATTACCAACAACATCACCATATTCCCCCCTTGTCGCGAGCTTTCTCTAGTCCCGAGCCTACTCCTTTCCAGTACCAAACCCTTCATCAATTAACTAAACCCTTGTGCTACAACCCGATCCTTTTCTCACAACTTATAACAATGGTCGTTACTAGACACAAACTAGTTTTCCAAATTTATAGGGAAACCGAGGAGTACCAATTATGTCAAGAAAAATATGCTAGATTGGGGTGGATACCATTTTTGGAAAAATTTACAGGCTGGCACAAGAAGATTTCTCAGGAATTTATACAGAGCTATGATGGAGAGATTGCACATATAGGCAATCTACAACTGATAATTAATGAAGAAACCTTAAGGGAGGTTACGTGACTACCTAGCAGAGGAGCCAAATACTTCAAAGGTGTAGGAATTAACAAAGAAACGTGCCAACAATTCTTGAAGGTAGATCATCAACACCCTGATTGGAAGAAGGGGATCCCTAGGAACTACATCAAAGAAGAATACCATCCAATGATTACCAGTCTTCAACGATTTGTCACCTGTGAAGGCAGGTATGCCGTGACCTTCATATATCATCTTAGGCTTCTATTGCATTTTGAAGGAGGCCCTGAAATCGATTTCCCATATTTTCTATGGATGAGTTTGAACAAAATGGTAAGAGGTGTTAAATCCATCTCCAAAACAGAGAAGACTAGCATTTACCATCAAGGTCTCATTAAAATGCTAGTTTTACATGAGCTTAGGAAACAAAGGATTAGTTGGAAAACCCTTATCACACAACACCTTCCCACATAAAACAAATCTGTGGAGGAAACCCAGCATGGTCCAAAGAAAAGTAAGGAACCCCAAGAGAAAAAGAGTAAGAAGGATAAGACAACTCCACCATCATCTAGGGAAGTGAGCCAACATGAAAAAGCAGGGTCCTCTTCCATAGTCAACAAGACTTCTAAAAGCTCCGAATCAAAAGGTAAAAAAAAATTAGTAGAGGAGACTTCAAAGGTGGCAGTTGAGAAAGAGGACCATCAGAAAATGATGAAGAAAGGGAAGCATAGCTCATAAACTAAAAGAAAATAGTCTGTAGCACAACCCCCTGTCACCATTTCACACTTAGAAAAGAAGAAAAGGAAGCATGTGAGCATCCCTGATCCGGTACCTCCTTGTAAAAGAACTACGAGGAGCATGGAAAAGAAGGGAAAAACAATAGTCAATCCTCATACACTAGAAGATCCAATCAAACTTACTTCCCCTTCTGAGGATTTACCAATCCAAGATGACATCCCTAGTTTGACCGAGGAGCAAGCCACTATTACTTTATGTGGGATGAGGGAGGAAGTCGAGGAAAGGGAGTGCATCCAACCAGTAATGATGGAGTCAACAAAGACCTTGACAAAAGAATAAATGAGGAAAAGGATTGGGGAATTACAAAAACAAAATCAGGAACTCCAATAGGAAGTAAATGAATATCAACTCTTGGACAAGTATATCAAAAAGGAAAATGAGCAATTGAAAGCAACCAACCAACAACTTCAAGACGACCATGAAGAGACCTCTAACAAGCTCAAGAAGGTATTAAGACTCCTACAATACGTTAGGGTCATCAAAAGGGAGATGAAAGAAGAGGCTTCAACCATCAACATCATTGATCCACCAAAGTAAAGAACAAAGTCTCAAGTTTTGAAAAATTTTGGGTTTGTTTTCAGTTGCATGAGGACATGCAATGATTTTGGCATGGGGGAATGTTGAAACCCGAAATTGACATCCCCATTACCCTATTATACTCCTTATCTATACCTTTTTGGCCTACCTAAGCTTGAGTGAATGACAAGAATGCTACCATTAGCCAGTGATAAGGTCATAAGGTAACGTATGGTTAATTCATGCATTTTGTGGTTTATTGAGTTAGGGAATTAAATATTTCATGTACTAATGTTTTAATTTGTCATATATAAATCTTTGAACTTTATATATCCAACATTCCTGTACCAACTCAGCTATCCGGTACCTGTGCACCAAGAATGCTCCTGTCTGAATTTGGTACCAAATGCATCCGGTACTAAATCTTACCTATTGCGATCCGGTACCAACAACCACACACTGTTATAATCTAGTACCAACGACCACACTCTGTCATGATCCGGTACCACCTTTTGCGCACTATCATGATCTGGTACCATCTACCTATTACGATCCGGTACTAATATGGAAGAGCTTAATGCACTAAGTTAAGTTCCAGATCTCACTTAAGCCAATTGGTGGGCGTCTATTTTATTTAGCAAATTTATGATAAGAATAGTTTGTTGATTGCCTCATCCTCATGCACTTCGTGTCATGAGGATGAAGCTAAAGATGTAACCGAATGATTGAATTCAACAACTGATTGATTTGCAAATCACTTCGCCTCCTTGTGTTTCACAATTCAGACTATTAAATAGTCGTGGCAAGGATGGTAGAGGTGGTAGGAGAGTTAGCATATTACCAATATGTAAAGCAACGTATGATAGTACAAAACATATCCTGAGTGAAGATAAATGGAATGTCATTTTATCTCCATATTTTGATTATCTATGATTAAGTGTGAGTTGAGTTGTTAACGAAAGTTTTGATTTTATGTTTTGAAATGTGAGTGAGAGTAATGTGTGTGTTGAAGACAAGCCTCCTGTAGACCTCAACAGCTGACCTGTTGAAGTGGAAAGGGCCCACCGCCCAACAAAGGTAAGCGTCTTCGTAGATTAGCATTAGCATTTGTTTTCCAGTAGTGTAAACATTAAATTAGCTAAAGATTTAACTATGTTAGATGATATCAGTATAGCTTATACTAGGATTCCCATTATATAATTGCTTAGAGATCTTTATTTGCTCTGTTTTTGCATATACCCTGTTTCTGTTCTCATGAATTTGATTTCCTTGAGTGATCATAGATGTTGGCAGCAATAGTCAAAACTATTTGGATAAGAACTAGTGAAGTTCATTGTGAACCACAACAGAACCAACATATTGACTATTGAACTACCNAATGGAATGTCATTTTATCTCCATATTTTGATTATCTATGATTAAGTGTGAGTTGAGTTGTTAACGAAAGTTTTGATTTTATGTTTTGAAATGTGAGTGAGAGTAATGTGTGTGTTGAAGACAAGCCTCCTGTAGACCTCAACAGCTGACCTGTTGAAGTGGAAAGGGCCCACCGCCCAACAAAGGTAAGCGTCTTCGTAGATTAGCATTAGCATTTGTTTTCCAGTAGTGTAAACATTAAATTAGCTAAAGATTTAACTATGTTAGATGATATCAGTATAGCTTATACTAGGATTCCCATTATATAATTGCTTAGAGATCTTTATTTGCTCTGTTTTTGCATATACCCTGTTTCTGTTCTCATGAATTTGATTTCCTTGAGTGATCATAGATGTTGGCAGCAATAGTCAAAACTATTTGGATAAGAACTAGTGAAGTTCATTGTGAACCACAACAGAACCAACATATTGACTATTGAACTACCCATGCTATGCTTTGATGATTGATGTGTGATTTCCTTTCAGAAGTGTGGATTGCATATTTAGTTTTCTGGGTCAGATAGCAGAGTTGATCTGTCAAACCAATTCCATCTCATACTTGCATGTGCCATAATGGAATGGATAGCCTCTCTGTGAAAGACAACCAAAGTGCATTGCAGTTTTCTATTTTGATTTGTTTCCAGCATGCATAATCTAGTTTAATTCTATACTCGTGACATTAGAAATTACCTTTCTTACTGGTGTCTTGTAACTCTGTCGATTACGAATCCCGGATTGATAATTAATGAGTGCATTATACTAAACATATAAGTAATACAACAGTAACAATCTATGATAGGGGTGTAAAAGATGTTAGAATTGGTAGCTCGAAGGTACTTATGCATTGGAGACGTCCAACACGTGGAAGTAATTGAGCACACTTTTTCCCTAGTGACTTTATAATGCGTTTTTATAAAGTTGGGTCTTTCAATTTTTAAATGTAAAAGTGACTTTATGATGTTATGGGTCACTTTAGTGACTTAAGTGACCTCAACGAATGATTAAGTCGTGACCGTTGATCTCATGAGGACAAGATCTAATGTTGACCATCAATCTCATTAGAAGACCAAGGGTTGGGGCAGTTACACTTAGAAATTGAATAAAGGTAGCTCACGAGGGAGAGAGAGGGTGCACATTTGAGGAGAGTTTGAGGGAAGGTGAAGGGGCACACATCCCAAGAAGGTTTCTTAGTTTGGAGGGAAATAGATTCAACAATGGAAATTGGCATGCATCCCTAGGAGAGGGATTGACATGCACTTCAAGGCTGCATCATCATTAAAGATTATCAGTACCGTACAATAAGGAGGACATACAATACGATTTTGTGGAGGCTGTACAACAATTTTTTCTGGTCTTGCAGCTACAACCATGCACAAAAATTGAGGCTGACTTTAGTCACAAATTTCTAAGTGTTGGTTTATCTGCTAACAAGTTCATACACTGAGGTACTGTTTTGTACCTCTTATGGGCACGAAAAACAAGATTTATTTATGTTGTTTATGACTATAGAGTTTGTACAGTTTGTACTGGAAGTCTAGTTTTGATTTCTGATTGAGTTACTTAGGAAATAAATGCAGGTTCTGCTCAGACAGAGTGAAAGCACATGGTATTAATGCTGGATGTTAATTGCTGTTGTATTCAGAATTTCCCTAAAGCTGAATAAAGAAGCATTTTCTTTAAGTCTGTCCTCTTTTCTTGATTTTTTCTTTATGTATTATTGCCCAAATATATGGTGCCAAATGTGTGAATTAGCCTACTGTTTATGAGTATTCTGCTGCTAGTTTATATTTCAAATTGCTTAATTATTTATGCTTCAACTCATAGTCTAGTATATGCATGCTGTCATATTGCTATATTGGTGTATATCTATAGGAAGCTGAAACCTATTATTGACTAAGTGTGGGACTAGTATATATTTTTAACATGGTATCAAAGCTGGGGATCTGAAGTTTAGTGGGAAACTTTGGCACTTGATACATCAAGTGATTTGCTGGGGAATTTTATTGAAGAAGGGAGAAGAAGTTCTTTTTTAGGTGGAGAAATATGACTTCCAACATCGGGTTTGAAGATAGGTTGGAGGGGATCTCCAACTACTTGCAGTGGAAGGTGAGAATCACAAATGTTCTCAAGGAGAACAATTTGTGTTTGTTTGTGAACACCGTCATGCCAGTACCTGCATCAGATCCCATAGCTCTGGATTTCCATGAAGTGAAGGAATCCAAGACAAAGAATAATCTTGGACGAGGTTAGAGACCACCTTATTCCACACTTGTATGAGAATAATAAAACCAAAGAGACGTGGGATGCACTGAAGAGTTTGTATGAGGTAAAGAATGAGAACCAGAAAATGGCTCTCTGGGGCAAGCTCCATAGTGCTAGGATGGCCAAGGGAGAGAGTGTGGCCACATACCTAACCCGGGTTTCACATGTGAAGGAAGAATTAGCAGTTGTTGGAGAAGTTATTCCTGACTCAAAGTTGGTGCAGATAGCCCTCAAAGGATTCATGAAGGAGTGGGAGGTTTTCGTGAAGTGTGTGGTGGGGAAAGAGAAGCTCACTGATTGGAGAAGATTGTGGGATGAATTTACATGGAAGGATATCTGGGAGGGGTCTCGAGAGAAGGCAGTGGATGGTGCACATGAAAAGAACATTTCTCTTGTGGGAAAGAACAATGATAAGAAGAAGGACATGAGCAAGGTGAGATGCTTTGCATGTCATAGGACTGGCCACTTCGCTAGTCAACGTCCGAACAAGAAGAAGAATAAGCTAGAACCAGAGGTGTCAACATCTACAAAGATTGTAGAGTTTTTTGAGAGATATGAGAGGGATTTGTCTCTCATGACTAGTCCCTTGGGCAATGGGTGCCTAGTGTTCGAGGACATTGAGTTGTGGTTCGTGGACAATGGAGCTTCTCGACACATGACACAGATGAGGTCAATATTCCTTAGTCTTACATAGATAGACTCAGATTTAAATGTGAATTGTGGTGCCAACCCACAACTTGTAGTAAAGGGGGTTGGAAGTGTTAGATTCCAACTAGAGTCAGAAGGTTTTTTGGAGGTTTATGAGGTATTGTATATTCCATAGTTAACTATTAACTTTCTCTCAGTTTCAAATTTGGATGAGAGTGGATTTGGAGTTGTATTATACGGTGGACATGAGGTTTTTATATCACGTGGGAGAAATTGCAGACATAAAAATGATGCTTGGTGTCAGGTATGAGAGGATGTACGGATTGTTGGGATGAACTTTGTTGGGGTTTAGTGGATTTCTAGATTCAGATTCTCTGTCAGAGAGTAGGCAGGTTGCACAAGAGAGAGAGTTGATACCAGGGACTCATTCCACTTCCTGGACTCTTAGAGGACTCAAAAAGCATGAGTGGACACAAATGGGTGCTCAGGAGAGTGTGTAGTATCCTAGGAGCATGTCTTCAATTCATGGAACAACAAAGGCTTCCAATGCAATGGGAGTAGTGGCTTCCTGTTAAGAGGGAGGATATACTTCTAGTACAGGGGGAGCAACTATGGAAACTGATGAGTTGGAGATGGATTCTTGTGGTGGTACTAGAAGTACCTCTCTCGCTAAGAGGGGGTGTTAGAATTGGTAGCTCAGAGGTACTTATGCATTGGCGGCACCCAACATGCGGAAGTAACCGAGCACACTTTCTCCCTAGTGACATTATAATGCCTTTTTATAAAGAAACTTTATAAAGTGATTTTATAAAGTTGGGTATTTTAGTTTTTAAATGTAAAAGTGACTTTATGATGTTATGGGTCACTTTAGTGACTTAAGTGAGCTCAACAAATAATTAAGTTGTGACCATTGATCTCATGAGGGAAAGATCTAATCTTGATAGTCAATCTCATTGGAAGACCAAGGGTTAGGGAAGTCACACTTAGAAATTGAATAAAGGAAACTCATGAGGGAGAGAGAGGGCATAATTTTGAGGAGAGTTTGAGGAAAGGTGAAGAGGAATGCATCCCAAGAAGGTTTCTTAGCTTGGAGGGAAAGAGATTCAAAAGTGGAAGTTGGCATGCATCCCTAGGAGAGGGATTGACACAAACTTCAAGGATGCTTCAACATTAAAGAGTATCAGTAAATCGAGGTAAGTTTAGGCATTGATTTCTAGGTGTTGGTTTATTTTCTAACAATTTTGTACAATAAGGTATTGTTCTGTACCTCTTCTGGGCATGAAAAACAAGATTTATTTATGCTGTTTATGACTGTACAATCCATACAATTTGTACTGGAAGTCTAGTTTTGATTTATGACTGAGTTACTCAGAAAATAAATGCAGTTTTTACTCAGACAGAGTGAAAGGAAATGGTATTAATGATGAATGTTAACTGCTGTTGTACTCATAATTTCCCTAAAGATGAATAAAGAAGCATTCTCCTTAAATCTGTCCTCTTTTATTGAGTTTTTCTTTATGTATTATTGCTCATATTTATGGTGCCAAATGTGTGAATTAGCCCACTGTTTATGAGTATTCTGTTGTTGGTTTATATTTCAGATTGCTTTGTTATTTGTGCTTCAACTCATAGTCCAATATATGCATGCTTTCATATTGCTATATTGGTGTATATCTATAGGAGGCTGAAACTTATTATTTACTAAGTGTGGGACTGATATATATTTTTAACAAGAGAATATATCCCATGTGGACACCCATCCTACAATGATCCTATTCAACAATCATGCACCCTCTTCTTGAGAGAACAATTAAAATAAACCAAAAACTAACACTCCCTCTTTATAATGAAGGTATTATTCACCAAGATGAGATTCTTTTTCGGAATCTCAAACTTCCCCTTTGTAAGAGGTTTTGTTAGAATGTTAGAAACCTACAAGTTTGTTGGAATATATCAAGAATGACTCCCTTCTATACTCTATCTCTTAGGAAATGATACGATATATCTATGTTCTTAGAGAAATCATGAAACATTATATTCTTAGGGAGCTTGCATACATCTAATTGTCATTGTACAAAACTATGGGCTCCAACATCTAATCAATGAACTCAACAATCAACTTGCATCTAAATGGGGTCACAACATGTCAATGATGATGCCATATACTATACTTCGAATAAATTGAGTGAAACTACCCCTTGTGTCCCATTGAACTAGGAAATCATACCTGATTTCAAGTTGAAGTAGTAACCATGAGTGCTCTTTATTGTGCTTACATATAATACCTAATCTAAATATACAAATCCATGTAACAAAAACTATCCATCTCCCACATACCTCATGATAGAATGAACTATTCCCTTCAGATATATAAGCACATGCTTTGGATTGATCTAATGAATCCATGTAGGTTCAACTATGAACTGGCTCAAAGTATTCACTCCAAATCAAACACTAAGCATGGTATTCACAAGACAAAGAGGGGAATTGATTAATTTTCTATGAAAATATGGATATACTAAATCATAATATAAATTAGTAGAGAACTTCAAATTTGACACCATAGAAGTGGCCAAGGGTTTACTAGGCAGAATGGCCAAGGGTTTGTAGTCTAGCATTTAGAATCTCTTCAAAATATTTATTGGAAGACTTCACTTGCACCCTACAAAACCTCTAGATACAAAAATTAATGTATAAAGCCAATGCCTTTCAAGTCATATTCACTTTCCAACATTTTCTTGGACCATGTAATGAACTTCTCATATCTACATGTAAGAGTTATATCATCTACATATATGACCAAAACAAGCAAATCATATTGATTATATGAATAATAGAGATTTGGATATATCGTAGTTTTGATGAAGCCCAAATTTAGCAAGTAATCACCATTCCTTGAGTACCATACATGTGGTTGTTGCTTCAACCCACAAAGGGCCTTCTTCAATCGACATATTTTTATCTTTTTGAGTTACTTTGAAAGTGTTTACAACATGCTTGAGGGTGGTTGATGAGATGTGGTGTGCATGGCGTATTGAATACCCTTGATTGTACTTGTATGGAAATACACACATGAGATGACTTACTCATGGATTGCTATTCCTTGGATTGATGCTTATGTGGAACAATTTACTAGGATGTTCGAGACCTATCTTGCTTGGTGACATTCTTCATGAGGCATGCACATGGAAGTTTCTTTCTTTCTTCGGAGGATGACACATTTGTAGGAGCATTGGGAATCAAGAAGGAGGGTGTTAAATCCTAGGTGTTATTGGGACACTTGGTAGTTTGCATGGAGGATTGTGCTTGAATTGAGCAAGATTGGGTTGAGAAGTGATCATGTGGGTGTGGTGGACCTCTAGGTAAACATGGATTAGGAGGGAATTATGTTGGATCATGGGAGGCCTTTGGAGGAAGAGCTTTGGACACTTTTTATGGAGTTATCACCTTCTAACTTTCCTGGTGGATGTGTATACTTTGGAGCTTGACATGTGTCACTTAGAGCTGGAGAGATTCACATGTGGACCTATCTAGTGTTTAGTTAGGCTTATTTTTATGGACATATTCCTCTTTAATATTGTTGGCCTCCCTCACCTTTCATATAAATAAAGAGAGGAGAGAGTCTTTTCATTCATTCATAGTGATCACATACTTGTCCCTTGTCCCACAACCAAGGGGGTCTCATACACCAATTTTGTGTCTGGTTTGGCCATGACCTTAAAAATAGATTATTATTATTAGCTGTAGTTTAACTATTCTACGTTTTGGTTCTTTTCCGAGGATATTTTCTATTTAATTTTACCCGAAATCCAGCAAGAAATTGTTGGATCTGCAGATTTGAGTGGTTAATTCTGTGTAATCCGAGTTCCCCTAGGGATTTTTAGCATGCCAAATCCATTTCTACATTCAGAAATGCAATTTAAACAATAAAAAGTTGTGATTTCATACAGATTTATGTAGCTGGGTTTCAACGAAAACGGCCAAAACATAGAGCAGTTAGAAAACGCCTTATTATTATTATTATCATTATAGATGTAAGTGCTAGAGTGAACTTATCTCTTTGAATTGTACTCTTCTTGAAAAACATTGTACTTTGCTCCGTTTTTCCTAAGAGATAGGGTTATTGAGTTGATTCAAGAAGAAAACGAGGGTTAAGTTTTTCCCAAAAAAGACAAGGGAGGTTAGGGTTTGGGAGAAAGCCTAGAGAAAAAGGAGCACTTGTTCTTGCGTTTTAGGTGAGAGAATTCACCTAGGTTTTTATGGTAGTTGGAAACTCCAATGCTACTTGGAGTGCTTGATATGGAGAAGATAAGGGAGATTATCTTATTTTCTTTTATACACTTGTGTGATGCAACTGTATGTACCAAATAGGACTTACTTGTTTTGGATTTTTGGTGGAGTGACCATATTTGGATGGGAGTGATTGCTAGCTAGAAGGATTTGTTGGCTAGGGATTTCTATTTATGGTGGATGCCCGAGCTAGGGTTTAGAAAACATGGTTTGTACCAACTTGTATTAAGTTGTGTGTATGCACTTATAAATGGGAGTGATTGCTAGCTAGAAGGATTTGTTGGCTAGGGTTTTCTATTTATGGTTGGATGCTCGAGCTAGGGTTAGAAAACATGGCTTGTACTAACTTGTATTAAGTTGTGTGTATGCACTTATAAGTTCATATATATATATATATATATTAAGAGTTCCTTTCCGAGAAAACTTTATGTACTTGCAGATTCAATTTTCAGCTTATGTTCTCATGATGATTGCATATTTTCTAGAGCTGGTCATGCATATTTATTTGACATAACGTTGAGTAGATTTTGTTAAGTGATATGAAAAACACATAGAAGCTAAGTGGGTAGATTTAAGGCTGCAATAAATCTTTTGTAATAAGCAATTTTCCGATATTTTATGTGTTTGAAATTGTTCCATAAGGGATGGGAAGATATTTCCCTTGAAGTGCATTTATTCGATGTTATTTTCTTGGGCTACCTTGTGGATTTGGATGAAAAAAAGTGAAATACATATTATTGTAATTTATATTTTATATTCATACCTAAGGATAAGATCTCATAGGAAATATATTTGAGAAACCTCAAAGTTGAGGTGGAATTTTTGAATTCGAATTAATTTTAATAAAGGGAAATTGTAGTAAAATGAAATTTCCAAGAAGGAATTTTTAATGCAAATTCATAAATTCCATATCAACCTTGAGGTTTCCCACATCTATTTACTATGAACTTTTAGTCTTAGGGATAAATGTGAAATATAAATTACAACAACATATATTCACTTTTGTCCAATGAATTACTTAAGGCAACCCCAACAAATAAACATTGAACAAATGTACTTCAAGGGAATAATGTTTCCACCCTTTAGGGCACACTTCCCAATAGAAAACATATTTGAAAATTACTTATACAACAGATTTATTACAACCACAAATATGCCCACTTAGCTTCTATATGTTTTTCAAACCACTTAACAAAATTTGTTCGCTGTTATGTAAAATCAACATGCATAATAAACTCTAGAAACTACTCAATCATCATGAGAACATAAGCTGAAAATCAGATCTACAGGTGCACAAAGTTTGGATAGCAAGGAACTCTTCACATATACATAATATGAATTTACAAGTTCATACTAAAAAACTAATACAAGTTGGTAGAAGTCATGCTCCCCAAACCCTAGCTAGGGAATCCATCATAAATGAATATCCCTAGCTACCAATCCTCATGGTTAGGAGTCACTCCCAACCAAAGTTTGTCGCTCCAACAAAGATCCAAAAATAGCAAGAGTACACTTTGACAAGTCCTCTTTAGCACCTACACTTTCATCACACAAGTGTATAAGACAAAACAAGATAATTTTCCACTATTTTCTCCACATCAAGCACTCCAAGTAGTATTATGGTTTACAATGCAATGCAACTTGGTCTCTTTCTATCACAAGAACCATAATAACAAGTATTTCCTTTGCTCCTCTAGGGTTTCTCCCAAATCCTAGGTTCCCTTGTCTTCTTAGGGAAAAACTAACCATAGTCTTCTTTTTGAATCGACTCAAGAATCATAACATTCAAGATAAAGAGAAAACATTACAATGAATAAGAGTAAAAGTTAAAGAAACACGTTTGATCTTTCTCTCACATCTCTAATACAAGTATGTGATTATAATGATGAATGAGAATACTCGGTCCTCCCTTTTTTTATATGAAATTTGAGGATGGACAATAATAACAAAATGGATAATGACTACAATAAGAAACCCAACTAATCATTGGATAGATCCACATGTGAAGTTCTCTCGTTCGAAGTAGACATGTCAAGCTCCAAGGCATGAACATTAAATAAGAAAGAGTCCAAAGGTGAGTGCTTCACAAGAAGGGTCCAACGCTCCTCCTCCAAAGGTATCCAATGCACTGTTGCTCCATCCTAATCCATGTATACCTCTATAACAACCACATATAACTGAACAATCCTCAACCCAAGTGTCCTCAATTCAAGCACAAGCCTCCATGCAACAAATAAAATGTCCCCATGCTACCTGGGGCTTAATCCTCCTTCCCCCCCAAAAATTCCCAATGCTCCTCCTCCAAATGGGTTGTTGTTCCAAGAAAGCAACAAACTCCTCCATGTATGTTCCCCAAGAAGAATGCCACCAAGCCACATAGGTATCCAAGCTCCTAAGGAGGAGAACCACATAAGAATCAAGTCAAGGTATATCAATCCATGAGTAATCAATCTCCAATGTGTATTCCCATCATGGTACAACTAAGGGTATTTAACACACCATGCATTCCAAATCGCATGAAGCACCCTTAAGAATGGTGCAAATAATTTCAAAGTAACCCCAAAAGATAAAAGTCCCTCTTTAGGAGGAAAGTGTTTTCACTAACACCAATCTTCTCTTTCTGCATCCTTATCAAAACTTCCATTTGCAAATATGAACCTGTTGCAATCTTAAAATAAGTTTTTGGCCCCTAGAAATAAACATTCATCCAAACATCACTATTCACCATCAAATAATCACACCTCATCTCCTCAAAACATATGAATGGATCACTAATTAAAGTTGTCAATGTAACGTGGTTATCATATCTCCTAAAAGGTTTACTCACCCCCATCGAAGATTTGTTTTCCCCTACATGCTCCCATGAACCCAACAATGTTTAAGGAATATTTTTTGGCTTCCTACTAGCTGGAGTAGTGGGTAAGGATGCATCCTTCCTTAATCTCTCTTCACCCACACATGGATCCAAATATTCCCTTATCTCATAATAAAATTCTAGAAAAAAAAACTCCTCACTCCTTTCAATCATTGAAGGCGATACCTGTCATTTAGGGGAACACACATCCTCATCAAACTTCAGATAAATATAGTATTCTACCATGCTAGAATGTAGATCCTATAAGATCTAGAAGTCTCACTGTATCCAACAAAACAAGATACTATCACAACATTTTGAAGCTCCAAACAACACTAGCCACCTATGACTATGAATGAACATAACTTTGGACCATTAGAAACTTTCCAAAATCTGAATTCTAACATCCTTCATATCAAATTCACATGCCAAAATTGATAGACATCACATCATGAACTATTCAAGAATTCCTGCATATATAATCACATGTTCATACAAGATCAATACAAGTGGATAATGTCTATAAAAATCACAAAGAAAAAAATCCACACAAATATCATTGATCCTGGAACACTAAGCTCATTATGCAAACATCTACCCACATAAGACCTTCAACAAACTATAAACATTGGTATATCACCCATGCAAGTAAAAACCTTTTGCAACTAAAGAAAAACCCTCAACAAGGTCAACCCCCTCTTTTGAAGATAATCCTATGGTAACTAGAGAAGAATATCATTAAGGTAAACTCCCTCTTTCTGATAGAATCCAACAATATTTCTCTGGTACTTAATGCTCCTATCAACTGCAAGCTTGGAATCAATCATTGATTCCATAATAGGGTTTTGAACCTATCTCCATGGAATCCCACCATACATGATTTGCATATTTCTCCTTGAAACTAGAAGGCTCACTCAACTGCTTGTTGGTAATATGTACAAATGCCATAGGATCATCAAGTAACCTGTAAAGACTATCATATCACACATGTCTAGATAAAGTCCTTAGAATTTCTAGAATAAAATCACTGATAGTACATTGTTTTCCTTCAAATACAAATCATTCTAAAAATTTATCATACAAGAAATAAAAAGAAGATGTTTCCTCAAAGAAGAAACAAAAACATGCTATTCAAGTCAATAATTTCACTTGATCACATCTAGAAGGAACCGAGATCCGACTCCTTTCATATATATGTAACATCATCATTCAATTCCACTCTCATTCTCCTCAATTGCTTCTGAAGTATACTGAAGAGTTTCCTATCATAAATCATATGTTTTGATGCCCTATTGTCCTCATACCATCCAACACTTGAAAAATGTTGGAATATAAACAAGAGGTAATGAATAAGGTGAACTCAAAATGGACAATAACTCATCTAATCCTACTACAATGCCTACACTCTTTGCAACATTTTTCTATTGCTCCGTCTTCCCTTTCTTTTTCTCTAGACATTAGTTGGCATAATGTCCCTTCTGGTGACACGTAAAACATTTAACGATACTCATATATTTCTTACCTAGACTTGATTCTTCCTTATTACCCTTTGCTTCAATTCTTCATCCTCTCAATGATGATATATATTCTACTTCATTTTGCTTTGTTGAATAAGGTTCTGACCTTATCTCTTTTGCACAAATTCATATGAAGGCTGATCATAAGTAGGTAAATTCTCACAAGCACAAACACCTTGGACAAAGGTTTCTAAGATGGAGTAAACCCATTCAAGGTAATGGATACCAACTCCTTATCCTCCACTTTTTTCCTTATGGAAACCAAATGATCTCTCAAATCAATGAACTTGGCCAGATAGCTCATCGCTATATATGTGTTACTCATGTGGATGGCTAGAAGCTTGTTTCTCAATGGCATATTTATAAAATGTTGTAACTCTAGTATAATCCCATCAAATCATCATACATCTCCTTACCACTCATCTTCTTATGGAGCACTCACCTCAGGACCCTTGCCTTTTGGACATGTATATCTTGCATCTTGACATGCACCACTTAGAGTTGGAGCACTTCACATGTGGATGTATCTAGTGTTTAGTTATGTTTCTTGTTGTGGACATGATCCACTTTATTATTGTTATTCTCTCTCACCTTTCATATAAATAAAGGGAGGAGAGAGTTTTTTCAATTAATTGATTTGATCACATACTTGTACTAGAGATATGAGAGCTAGAGAAAACTTGAAGAAAAGGGAAGCTAGGGTTTGGGAGAAACTGTAGAGGAGTAAAGGGAGCACTTGTTCTTGTGAGAGAAGAAGACTAGGGTTTTGTGTCATTTGGAAACCCTAGTACTAATTGGAGTGCTTGATGCAAAGAAGATAGAGGGAGACTATCTTGGTTTTCTCTAAAGAAATTTATGTGATGCAAGTGTAGTTGCTAAAAAAGACTTGTTGTTGTGTATACTTTGTTGTTGTGGATATTCAATGGAGTGACTAACTTTGGTTAGGAGAGATCCCTATCTAGGAGGAGTTGGTGGCTAGGGTTTGTTATTTATTGTGAGTGCTCTAACTAGGCTTTGGAGAGCATGATATATACTCACTTGTATTCAACTCTGAGTATGTACTTATAAATTCATATTGGATATTTATTAATACTTTATTGCGATCAAAACTTTGTGTACTTGTAGATTTTGTTTTTAGCTTATGTTCTCATGATGATTCACTAGTTTCTAGTAATGGTTGTGCACGCTGATTTGACATAACATTGAGAATATTTTGTTAACTGATTTAGTGAACATATAGAATCTAAGGAGGAATATTTATAGTTGTGATAAAGCCATTGTAATTTGATTTATGCTTGGGAACTATGCCCTAAGGGAAATGAACATTGTTCCATTCAAATACACTTGTTCAATATTTATTTTCTTGGGTTGCCTTATGTATTTGGTTAAAAAGAA
This sequence comes from Picea sitchensis, assembly GCA_010110895.2. Lineage (NCBI taxonomy): Eukaryota > Viridiplantae > Streptophyta > Pinopsida > Pinales > Pinaceae > Picea > Picea sitchensis. The sequence continues at coordinate 34,394 of SNQJ01S0001423.1, read as the reverse complement.
GAGAAATATATGTTGCTGTAATTTTTATTTCATATTAATACCTATGGTTGAATGCTCACATGAAATAGATATAGGAAACCTCAAGGTTGAAGTGGAATTTATGAATTGCATTGATTGTAGTAAAGGGAAATTTCAACATGGTATTAGAGCTGATTTGACTAAAATATCTCTTGGTGAAGAGGGAGCTGGATAATTTAGTTTTTCTATATCTGAGAGAGGTTATTGACCTTGCACATGTTGTTTGATGTGAAACCCTAGTGCACTTGGAGAAGTTCTTGAATCCTAGAAAGGTTGTTCTACTTTATTTGTTGCTAATTTTTCTTTGAGATGCACTTCAAATTCACATGGATAACTACTCTTGGTCTTAGAGAGTGTGATAATTTAGAAGACACATCTAATTTTACACATTGGAAGTGAAAGTAGTAATAGCTTTTGTAGGAGGCCAAGATTTGAGAGTATATCGAGAAAGAGATCATTTCACCTACTAATTTGAAACTATTGGCCTTAGATGTTAAGGAGGCCATAATAAAGAGAATCATGCTTGATTCGGTGAAGGATCACTTGATCACTCACATTGCATATAAGATGATTGGTAAGGAGATGTATGATTCTTTGGTTGGGTTACACTACGGTTCTAGTGTCTCTAGAAATATTCTCTTGAGAAACAAGATTTCATCCATATGTATGTGTAACATAGATACAATGATGAGCTATCTCGCCAGGATCACGCAATTAAGAGATCAATGTTGAAGTTTCAAGAATCCGAATTTGTTGCAAATTCATAAATTTCAACTCAACCTTGACATTTCTTGGATCTATTTTATGTGAAATTTAATCCTTATGGATGAATCTGAAATATAAATTATAGAACTATATTTTTCACTCATATCCAACCTAATTCATTGGGCAACCTAAGAAACTAAATAGTGAACAAGTGTATTTAAATGCAACAATGTTTCATCTCTTAGGGCACACTTCTCAAGTATATAATAGATCTGAAAACACTTTATTACATTAGATTATTGAAATAGTAAATATGTGTCCTTAGCTTCTATATAATTATTAAATCACCTAAAAAAATCAACTTGAATTTCATGATAAATATGCATACCAAATAACCCGTAAAACTACTCATACACCATGAAAATGGAAGTCGAAGCTTAGATCCATGAGTACACAAAGTTTGGATAGAAAAATGCACTTCGTACATATATAAGAATGAAGTTACAAAGCACATAATAATATATTATCACAAGCTAGTACAAGATAACCCTTCAATATTATCATAATCTAGGACTCTCCAATGCCTTCAAACCCTAGCTAGGACATCCACCATCAATTAAAATCCACAACCTACAATAGAAAGGCATGGAAAGGCATCTAACCAAGCTATCTATCCAATCAAAGCCTCAACAACAATATAACATTAACACCAATAAGTCCACCTTGATTCTTCACCAAGCTTGTATCACACAACATCTCTTCCATAGTAGCACTCTTGTCTTCCTTAGGGTTAACAAAACCTATCCAAATTGCATCACACAAGTACATGGATTAGAAGTTAAATCTAGTGCTATCCTTCAATTCTACATGTCCATCTTAGGGCTTGAGTCCTCAAACACTAGGTCTTCAACTATTGCATCAAAACAAGCATAAAAACCTCCATGGAACATCAAGAGTACAATAAACAAGTCTTATTCTATGTAAGGTATTACACCAAGATCAATATTCAACAAGCTAGGCTTTCCATGATCTTTCCCTAGCCTCCATGCATCACACGATAGCAATGTTGCAATATCATCCAAGGCATTATCTCTTTTGTTCATGTTTTTTCTAGGGTTGGAACTTTAGTTCTACCTCCTCTTGATTCAAAACAAGAGCCACAACTTCTATAAGAAAAACCATAAATTCCTCATGCACTATGTTCTCATATAGGGTTTTACAAGTTCTATCTCTCTTCATGTATTCTCCTAGGGTTTACATCACAAACCCTAAGTCTTGATTCTTTCAAGACTTATATAGGAAAATTACAAAGATAGAATAAAGAGTACATATATGGTGTATTATAATAAAGGCTCTTTCCTCCATTTACATGGAATAGGTAAGGGAGGCCAACATAAAACATGGAATTAGGTCCATACAAGTAACCAACAAGGAAATCCCACAAGGAGTGATATAAAATACAAGGATGACAAGTGCTATACTAGGGATCTACAAAACCCCAAGGTGGTGTGTCTTTTAAGGACACTCATCCTTGTGCTCAATGCCCCTTCTCCAAGATGGTGTTCTCTAAAACAATATATTATCCTAACACTCCCTCTTCCATGGTGGAACCTCCTCCAGATATGTGCTACATGTCTTCTTGTTCCCAATTATCCTCAACATGCGTGCTACATGTCCTCTTGTGCCTAATGCTCCTCAACATGTGCGCTAAGGTGGTTGCTATTCTATAATGCTTCTCCTCAAAATATCTATTTGGGTCCACAACCAACCTCCTTGAAGTATGATACTCAACCCAAGCATCCTCAAGTCAAGTGTCCAACATATAAGGTGTATGTTACATGGTCCCATGCTCTTAGGACTAGGTTCATTCCAAGTGCCTAATACTCCTCCTCCTAGTTAGGTATTTATCCTAATCAAGGAACTGATCCCCCATTGTGTGCACCCAATGGGTTAGTAATCACGTTGACTAAGATAAAAACCTCCTAGGTAAGTGTGCCATGATATCACTCTATACAAGTCCAATAATACAACCAAAATGAGCCATACATATGTCCATCAAGCATCTCCAAGGGAGTAGGATACCTAAAACTATCTTAGCTAGGTGAAAACACTTTTGGAGTAACCCCAAAAGCTAACAATATGTTGGATACAATAGGGACAAATGTGGAGGATAAGGAGTTGGTGTCCATTACCTTGAATTGATTTTCTCCATATTGTAAACCCTTTGTCCAAGATGCTTGTGCTTGTGGAAATTTACCTACTTATGATAAGATTTGGGATAACTTTGTGTAGAAAGAGAGAATGTTGGAATCCTATTTTACAACGAAAAAGTGTTAGTGTTTCATGGAAACTTGCATAGGATATCTAGCTAAAGCATACATAAACAAAGCTTATAAAGAAAATGAAGAGATATACACAATGAAGAATGAAATCAATGCATATTATGATCTAATCAATGAGTGAGTGATATTCACTCATATAGGCAATGACATCCTATAATTAGGAATGCATGCATAATAGTGATGGTCTAAGATTACAAAGTCTAAAATAGAACTAGTCAGTTAACTCCCAATGAACTAGTGTTACTCCCACTGAACTAGTGTGCCAAAAATAGAAATTTCTCCAACACCCCCCCTGAACATCACTATGGAGTAAAAAATGAGTCCCGACTACTAGGCCATTTTAGGTACTCATGTACAATGAAACTAATGAACACTGAATAAAAACAAGGAAAGAGGGAAAACCACATGGGAACAAAATCCCCCCTGAAAAGATAATGTATCAAAAGAATAAAATGGCAGTTGCTAGGCAACTGTGTTCCTCACTGCAAGACGATCCCGCAAAGTCTGAAACTTATGCTCACTGAAAGTCTTCCTGAAGATGTAGAAATATTTATGGATCTGATGAAGTCCTTTGGCAACCTGTCGAGCCTTGTACCTCTTGATCCTATGGACCCATCTGCACTTAAACATATTCCTTTCTGGTGGAAGTGGAACCAGATTCCAAGTCTGGTTCTGTAGGAGTGATTCATACTCCTTCTGCATGGCTGCTTGCCATAATAGATTTACCACAACCCTATTGTAGTTCTGTGGATCAATAGATTGAACCATATAGCAATGCATGGGCATCACAGGTTCTGAAGTTGAAAATACATGAGAAGGCTCATCATGCTGAGATCGCGTCCTCCTCGAATCCAATGGATTCCCTGCAAGGTTTCCTGCTTCCTGAAGTGTGGTCTGTGCCTTCTTGGGCATCTGCTGAAGCCTCAACGCTGGCTTTTTATCTAGCTGTACTACCTACTTATTTCCATGTATAGAATCTGAGTGTATGGAATCATCTCTGATGTCTGAAACTGATGGAAGCATAAGAGTATATGCATGTTGCACTAGAGGTGCATGCATAATACTCTCCTTGTGTGTAAGTAGAATAGAGGAGTCATCGTCAGAAAACTTAGTGAATTTATACAACCTTGACTTGTGATCCACCTCACCAATTGAAATGATGGAACTGTCATGCATGTCAATTACTGAAACTAAATTTGATGTAAATTCAACCTTTTTACCTTTCTGAGTGATCTGACAAACTGAGAGCAGATTCATAGAAAGATTTGGAACATGTAAAACATTCTCAAAATTTCCATTGTTGAGTTCCACTCTCCCTTCTCCTGCTACTGCTACTGGAGTATCATCCCCCATGAGAATAGGGGGTCTTGAGCATGGAATCAAGGAAGATAAAAATTCCTCTTTCGTTGCCATATGATGGGATGCACCATAATCTATAATCCATGAATTGTATGAGGAATTAATTGCAACCAGAGCATGCTGATTACCTTTTTTAGGAGCATGATCTTCTTCCTTCTGCTTCTTGACTCCCTCTGGAATGAAGTTTCCAAGGTTGTTCTGCTGAAGTGACTGTGCCATAATATCGATCTGTTTCTTCATGCATGCAGATTCTTCATGATTCAGTTTATTGCAGTAAGTGCACTGCTTTCCCTTCTTCTTCTTCTTGGAATCTGAAGAGTCTTTGGAACCTGAAGAATCATTAAAGGGTTTGGAATATCCCTCCTTCCCGTTCTGTTTGGATGACCCTTTTCCATCATGCATGGTGAGTGCATGTGCTTTGGGATCATTCTTGAGGCCCATATGTATGAGTTTTGTCTGCTCTTGTGTAAGAGACTCAATGAATTGAGCCAACATAGGCATTTTCCAATTTGTTCCAAAAAGACATCTGCTAGAATGGAAATTGGAGACATACACATCGTATTCTGGTCCTAGCTTGGCCAAGATTGTTAGAATAAGTTGTTTCTCTTGTGTAGACTTGTCAATACCACATCCACCCAAGCTCAAAATCAAATATTTTAATTTAGTAAATAAATCTTGTATATTATCAAAACTTTTAGGGTCTAAGGTATTCAACTCTACTTCAAGCATATGATCTCGCATCTCATCCTTCTTTCCAAAGAGTCCTTCCAGGGTGGTCTAGATTTCGTTTGAAGTCTTGCATGCAACAACATGAAACCATAAATCAATGGAGATTAACTCAAGAAGCAGTCCTGTGGCCTCATCCTTATGGTTCACCCATCTCATCTTCTCAATCGCTGATGTAGGTTCTGTTTCTGTCGCCATCGTCAAATTATACAATCCTTTCCTTTTGAGTCGAAATTCTGCCTTGGGATTCCAATCAAAATAATTGTATGGTGTGAGGATTACCACAAAGTTTGACTATATAATATTTGTCCTATCCATATCTCCCACTGTTTCTAAGAACCCCTAAAAATTTACTCTCAATCTGTAAGTGAAAAATTAAGAAATCACGACAAAAAAATGGCACTTTAAGTGAAAATTCGTATCAGTTTCAGGAGAAAATATTCCGACTTACTTTCTAAGAAAACGGTGAGGAATATCGCCAAACGATTGAAAACCCACTTGTAGAATGGGTCGATTTACTTCTCACATGAGCCGTTTCCCTAAAAAATTAATATTTTGGGAGCAATCACTGTAGAAAGGTACGACCACAGATTCATATCAATTTGAGGAGGCTATCTTGCAGCTTACTTTTTGAGAAAACGACCAAACGATTGAAAACCCACTTGCAAAATGGGTCGATTTACTTGCTCCTCGAGAAATTTCATGATAACATTAATACTTTTGGAGAAATAACTGCTGAAAGGTACGACCACAGATTTAGCTCGCCAAAACTCTGATTTTTCTTATTCTATGGTTTGTCTGGCTTGGTCCAAGAAGCATAGCTCTAATACCATGTCAGTGTTTCATGGAAACCTGCATAGGAGATCTAGCTAAAGCATACACAAACAAAGCTTATCAAGAAAATGAAGAGAGATACACAATGAAGAATGATAATCAATGCATATTATGATCTAATCAATGAGTGAGTGATCTTCACTCATATAGGAAATGCCATCCTATAATTAGGAATGCATGCATAATAGTGGTGGTCTAAGATTAGAAAATCTAAAATAGAACTAGTTATTTAACTCCCAACGAACTAGTGTTACTCCCATTGAACTAGTGTGCCGAAACTAGAAATTTCTCCAACAAAAAGGACATATAAGATGTAACCATTTTCGAGAAGAAGAGGAATGAAAGTAAGAATGGATACAAGAAGGGTAATAAGGAGGAATAAAGTCCATATGAGAAATATTTGAGTAAAATGAAATGTTTTAGGTGTCACCAGAAGGGACATTATGCTAGTCAATGTTTGGAGAATAAGAAAGGGAAGGAGTCACAATGGAAATGAGTTTCAGTGAGTGCAACTACATAGTAGTAGTGGATGCGTTATCACCCAACTTAGACCATCTTAACCATGACCTCTTTTTTATATTCCAACATTCTGTCAAGTGTTGAATGAAATGTGGATAGTGGGGCACTGATACATATGAATTATTATAAAATACTCTTTATCAAGCGTTAGGAGTAAGAGGGAGAAATGAGAGTGGAGTTGGGTGATGATGCTACATATTTTTGAAATGAATGGGATCCATTTCCTTTGGGATATCATTAGGTCATGTTCATGATTTGAATGATGTTTTTTTTGTTCCCATTTTGAAGAAAAATATTCTTTTAGTTTCTTGTTTGACAAATTCCAAATGTTGAGTTTCAATTGAAGGAAAATAATGAACTATTAATGATTGTAGTCTAGAACGTCTAAGGACTTTGGATAGAGGTGCACGAGATGGTGGCCTTGATAGGTTGCTTGATGATATTGTATAAATTATACACACTAGTGAGATCCTGGTTGAGACTTTTAGCTTTGAAGAGGCATATGTAGAGGATGAATGGAGAGATTCCATGGAGATAGGTACAAAAACTATTAAAGAGTTAATGATTGATTCCAAGATTGCAATTGATTGGAGTATTGAGGATTATGAGGAATGGGTTGTTGAATTATCTCATGAAGAGGGAGTTGACCTTGATGATAATTTTTCTTTAGTTACTAGAGAATTCTCTCAAAAAGAGACAAATAACCATATTTAGGGTTTGTCTTTAGTTTCCAAAGGTTTTGAAGTGCATAGGTGAGATACCCATGTTTACAGTTTGTTGGAAGCCTTGAGTCGGTTTTTGTTTGCACTATGAGCTTTGCATTTCGAGATGGATGAGAATTTTTTATATTTTATATTTGTGATTCAGATAGATCCAATCCATTATCTTGGTATTGTATGGAGATGTGATCATATTTGCAGTATGTCTTGAGAAATTCATGATGTGGTGTCTAAAGAGTTTGGTCCATGAAGTTGGTATGAAGGTTGTTGGAGTTTTCTAGGTTAGTGATGGTCCAGGGTTATGATCTTTCAGATTCACATGTGGTTAGTGTTATTTGTAGGTTTGAGATGATGTAATAGAATCTTATTTTTTCAGATACAATGAGAATTTTAAATATTACATGATCTACATTCCAGTACAATGAAATATTGTGATGAGCCAAGATGTGAATACTGATGAGGGTGTATGGTCCTCTAGATCACATGTATCTCCTTTAGTTATTGAAGGAATTGAGGAGGTAATTGTTCCATATTTTTATTTAGAGGTTGGAGAAGAATCATATATACATGTGGATGAGGAGAGATTGAGGAAGGTAATGTACTCACCCTCTACTCCAACACATACGAGGTTAAAATGAGTTTCTCAGACATTGTATGATGAAAAATAACATGTAGGAGGATGAAGATCTTTGGTGGGGGTGAATATACCTGGTAGGAGATATGATGACCATATTGCATTGTCTACCTCCATTTGTGAGTCTTCTAGTTGTTTTAAAAAGGTGGGGTGTGATGCCTTGATGGAGGAGAATGATGTTTGGGTGATAGTTCCTTTCCATGAGCCATTTTTGGATTACGATATTGTAGCAGATTCATATTTTCATAAGACATGTGTGCTTGCGATGTAAGGGGAGATGATAGGTATCAATGAAAACCCTTTCCTTGTAAAGAGAGTTTTTTAATCTTTTCATGTTACTGTTATCACATATAGTTGTCAAGGGCAACATGTCATCCAAGTCCATGGTCTGCACAAGAAGCGTCCAAGCGTAACATTCAAGAGAAACCCATTTCTGACTGAAATATATGCAAGCAAACATGTGCATGTTTCAATGGCGAAGATCCTGTATACAGTTCATATTAGCGGCTCTCGGACAGTCAAAGTTTAAAATCCACGCAAGGATTAACAACTAGCCAAGCGTCCTGAAGTCACGAAGTAAATCTGAGCCATTAAAGGCCGAGGACACGCGTTGGAAGATCTCACACTTCGGGAATTAGACACTTCAGAGGATTGCATGAGAAAGCAGAAGAAAAAGGGCCGAAGCCCAAACTCTCGAAGTGAATCTCGACCGTCCAAATCAAGAGGCCACGCGTCACTAGATCTCTCACTTCGGGAATCTGGCACTACGGAGGATTGCACGAGAAAGTAGAAGAAAAAGGCTCGAAGCCTGAACTCTCGAAGTGAATACCGTCCATCCAAATCAAGAGGCCACGTGCCACCATATCTCTCACTTTGGGAATTCAACACTTCGGAGGATTGCACGAGAAAACAAAAGAAAAACTTCTGAAGTAATTGAGAGCCATTGATAGTCACAACAGAAGCATGGTCCATCCAAGAGCAGCGCGTGGCAGAAAAAGCAGAGCTTCCTGAGATTGTAGATCGCGACCAGATCGACGACCATGCTTCATTGCGGGGATGAAACATGCTTGAACGATAGCGAAAGAGTTACATGGAGAAATGTGGTGAATTGCAGGCTCTAAAGCGGTGTGGATCCAAACTGCCTTTGACGACACTGCAATCACGTGCTCATATAATGCCAAATCTGACAACAACAAATGGACGCCCCTTAGGCATTAATCCTCGTTGAGATCTTGAGGAAAAAGGCAGTTAATGAAAAATGAGTGGTGGTTGAAACCTCGACTCACTCAGTAAATAGAAAGCATGGAGGGCCTGGTCGTGGGGACAAAACTGTCAGCCCGAGGTACCACAATGAATGGTTTCTTCTTGCAGGCCCATACTGATTTGAGCTTGCTTCTGATAGGAGGAAACACACGCAGTCTGACATAAGGATGCATAGATGAAAGCTTTGAATGGGATGGACATATCACACTCCTGGAAGTTGTGGACTGATATGATCATAAATATATCAGTCTTAGATTTTGGAAAGGTGTTGTTCAGAGGCTGGAGAGTTGAGAGAGTTTTAGGAGAAGGGATTTGTATTTTTTAGTTTGTAAGCCTGAGGGGCATGGATTGTAAATATTATGTTAATGAAGATTCCTTTGAGTTGTTTTGATCAGTCTGTCTTCTTAGTTTACATGCTATTCTGTTTTTCTTGTCTGGATGTAATCTCTCTAATCTATGGATTCCTGAGGTGGTAGAGGATCTGTTGTCATCATTCCCATATTTCATGGTTCATCACTCATACACTTGTTTATTTTCTTCTTTTCTGGATGTAGCATCTTTGATCTATGGATTCCTGAGGCGGTGGAGGATCTCCTTTGATCTTGCCCACGTTTCATAGATTATCACTCAGACACATCCTATCTTCTTTCTCCTCATCACCACATAAATCCTTTTGTTTGATAGGAAATTTAAATGGCTTCGTTAGTCACGATACTTATGACTCCATAACCCAACGACCTGAACTGATCTACAACTACCTCTGTTATCTTTTCCTTTATCCGCAGTCTTACTGATCCACCTACTCAAACCATTTCAACACATTTACATTTTGATGGGTACTGGGCTTATCCTCTTGCAGTCTAAGGGTGAGTCTTAGTGCTAACATTAATGGCTCCATTTCCAGGGACGAAAGTGAATATATCTTCCTTGGGAGAACGACAATGAATAGATCCAGTTTTAGATGGTGAACTGAAGCTGGACACATTATTCTGATTGCTTATCTTTCACCATGGCGACTCCATTATTCAGAATATGTTGGTGACTCCACTGGAAGGAGAAAAATCAAATGTATACAGAGGATATCTTGGCCAGGAGGTTTGACCCACTTAACTTCTCAACCATAGCTAGTTATCCACATCCCATGCCTCATATCGATGAATGGCAAGATCTGTACCAAAATTTTATGAAGGTGAGCATGAAAACCCACTTGAACATGTTCTGGGATTTCATGCTTTGATACAACAACTTGAAATCCAACATGAATACATACATATGAAGCTATTTATGTACTCTCTTCAAGGCGATGCTCGTATTTGGTATCACTCTCTTGAGATTTCTAGCATTTCTTCACTCGAAGAGTTTCATGCAGTTTTTAATATTCATTGTCAAAAATTTTATTTCTCTGAGATAATTTGTCATAGCTGTTGCGAGGAGTATAAAGACCGTGTTCAGGATATAACTGATTCTTATGAAGGCTGTGAGAATGAAGCAGATACCTTGGATGAGGAATCCGTTTTTTCTCTTCCCTATTTATCTGCATATGATAAAAACTGTGTTTGCTGTCTCAGTAAGGAAAGTGCAGAAATTGAGTCTGTTCTCAAATCTGATATTTTTTGTAGCCTTGTCTCTAAAAATCCTAGATATGAGCAACCTATTTTTGACTCATATGATGATGATTAGATATCACTTCCTGGATTGAATCTTGAAAGGCATATTGTGTTTAATAATGAAGAACAATTTTCTCATGTTGGGCAGAAGATACCTCTTGGTATGTCATTCGAGGATCCTCCTCTATTTGATAATTATGGAGACAATGATGAGGATGCTGAGGTGTTTTTTGTCTTAGAGGAAAAAATCATTAGCAACCACCCTTCTGATGAAAATGAAAACTTCTACCAAGAGCAACATGTTAAGGATAAACAACCATACATTGATATATATGAGGAGATTTCTTGCCATCAGCTAACAAATGTTATCAGAGAAGGAAAAAGAGAAGTGGATCAACAACCTGCATCAACATTTCACTCACATGTGCTTGACATAGACATTCAACCATGTGTGAGCAGCTGTAAAGCAGCGCAGGTTTTCTTTTATCGACCCAGTAGGTTTTATCACCTATTTTATGACCCTGTAGGGGAATACATGGAGTTTCATTTCCTAAATGTATTGAAGCCTCCAAGATTGATCTTACCTTCATCATTAGGAGGAAATATGAAGAATGTAATTAATTTGCTGTCACAGTTTCATTGTCCCTTGCTGATCAGTGACATAGTAAATAAGTTTTCAGTTAGGAAGTTACTTGAATGGATATGGTGGAAGTTTGCTTTCACCTAACACACTGTAAAAATCGGTTAGTTTAGGATTGTATGTGAATAAACTCCATCTAGAGCATGTATGTTTGTTTTCTTTTTAAGTTGAGTAGTGTACATATCAGCCTGCTGTCTTCAACAAAATGTTTTTGAGCTCGACTCCACAACCCAACAACTAAGGCACTGGAACCACTTGTTCTTGGCAGCTCACAGGGAGCATGCCATCCCCTGTGGAGCCAAATGTTATCACATATAGTTGTCAAGGGAAACAGGTCTTCCAAGTCCATGGTCTGCACAAGAAGCGTCCAAGCGTAACATTCAAAAGCAATCCATTTTGGGCTGAAATACATGCAAGCAGACAAGTTCATGTTTCAACGATGAAGATCCCACATATAGTTCAAATTAGCGGATCTCAGATAGTCGGAGTTTAAAATTCGTGCAAGGATTAACGACTAGCCAAGCGTCCCGAAGTAAATCTGAGCCATTGAAGGCTGCAGACACACGTTGACATATCTCACACTTCATGAATTCGACATTTTGGATGATTGTGTGAGAAAGAAAAAGAAAAAGGCCCGAAGCCTGAGCTCCTGAAGTGAATCTCAACCGTCCAAATCAAGAGGTCGCGCATCACCAGATCTCTCACTTAGGGAATTTGATAATTCAGAGAAGTGTGTCAGAAAGCAGGAGAAAAACTCATGAAGTAGTTAAGAGCCATTGATCTTTGTAGCAGGAAGCAAGGTCCATCCAAGAGCGACGCATGGCAGAAAAAGTGGACCCTTCCTAGATCACAGATCATTCCCAGATCGACGACCATGCTTTATTGCGGTGACACAACATGCTCGAACGATAAAATTCTTGAGCGGTCCTGCAATTGAAACCATCGTATAGTGAAAGAGCTACGTGGAAGAAGGTGGTGAATTGCGGGATCAAAAGTGGTGTGGATCCAAACCGCATTTGACAACCATGCAATCATGTTATGATATAATGTCAAATATGACAACAACACATGGCTTCCCCTTAGGCGTTAAGTCTCGTTGCGATCCCGAGGAAAAATGCAGTTAATGAAAAAGGAGTGGTGGTTGAAACCTCGACTCATTTCGTAAATAGAAAGCATGGAGGGTCTGGATGTGGGGACATAACTGTCATCCCGAGGTACCATGATGGATTGTTTATTCTTGTAGGCCCATACTGATCTGAGCTTGTGTCTGATAGGAGGAAACACACACAATATGACAGAAGGATGCACAGACAAAAGCTTTGAATGGGATGGCCAGATCACACTCCTGGAAGTTGTGGATTGATCTGATCATAAATAGATTAGTCTTAGATTTTGGAAAGGTATTGTTCAGAGGCTAGAGAGTCGAGATAGTTTTAAGAGCAGGGATTTGTATTTTTCAATTTGTAAGGCTGAGGGCTTGGATTGTAAATATTATGTTATTGAAGATTCCTTTGAGTTGTTTTTATGAGTCTGTCTTCTTAGTTTACATGCTTTTCTGTTTTTCTCGTCTAGATGTAATCTCTCTAATATATGGATTCCTAAGGTGGTAGAGGATCTTTTGTCATCATGCCCATCTTTCATGGTTCATCAAACATTTTTGGTTTTTCTTGTCTGGATGAAATTTCTCTAATCTATGGATTCCTAAGGCGATAGAGGATCTGTTGTCATCATGCCCATCTTTCATGGTTCATCAGACATTTTCTATTTTTCTTCTTGTCTGGATGTATCACCTCTCTGATCTATGGATTCTTGAGGTGATAAAGGATCTGCTCTCATCTTGCCCATCTTTCATGGTTCATCACTCAGACACATTCTATCTTACTTCTCCTCATCACCACATAAAATCCTTTTGTCTGATAGGCAGTTTAAATTCCTTCATTATCCACGATACTTATGACTCCATAACCCAATGGTCCTGAACTGATATGCAGCTACCCCTGTTATATTTTCCTCTCTCCACAGTCTTACTCATCCATCTACTCAAACCATTTCAATACATTTACATTTTGATGGGTACTCGACTTATCCTCTTGTAGTCTGAGCGTGACTCTCGGTGCTAACAATTACTTTGAAATTTTTTACACTATGCTTGAAGGTGCTTCATGATATGCAGGGTTCATGGTGTATTGACTATACTTGGTTGTACCATAATGAAATACAAATTGGAGATAGCTTACTCATGGATTTATATACCCTGGCTTGGTTCTTATGTGGTTCACTTCCTTAGAAGGTTGGATATATATGTTTCTTGTTGAAATTATTCATGAGGAACACACATGGATTTTGGTTTCTTGCTTTTCAGGATGACCCATTTTGGAGGAGAGCATTGATGCCTAGGTGGCATAGGGACACTTGGTAGCTTGCATGGAGGATTTTACCTAACTTGATGATGCCTTGGTTTAAGAGTGGTCATTTAGGTGTGGTGGATGTACAAGTACACATGGATTAGAGGGAGAATTGGAGCATTGAAGGCCTCAAGAGGAGGATCATTGGACACTTCTTGTGGATTACTCACCTTGAGACCCTTTCTTGATGGATGTCCATACCTTGGAGCTTGAAATGTGTCAATTAGAGTTGGAGTGCTTCATATGTGGACCTATATATTGTTTAGTTATGTTTCTTGTTGTGGACATGATATGATTTATTATTGTTTTCTTGTCTCACTGATCGATTTTGGATCATTATATTTTTTTTCATCTATCTCGATTCTTTTAGAGTCGAAAAAATTGGAGGCATATTGCAGGGTCATTTTAGTGGTAGGTACCAGTTTGGAAAATTGGGGTTCAAAACCTTCTAGAGCCATTTTGAGGCATTAAACGACATTTTATGGGGTTCTGGTGTCCCAAAATTGTGCTCATTCCCTTGACTGTGTTCTACACTTCGATACCTTTCCAATGGCGCCAACTGTGCAACAATTGGAGCTCGTATGCAAATTTTATTCCTCCCGTAAGTTGACCTATAATGTTGACCACCATGGTACGAGAGGATGCCATGTCAGCCCTTGTTACTCATGCATATGGGGCTATCCACGTGAGTAATTTCAAGAAGATTATAGAATGTCCAAAAACTGATCAAAATTGAAGGTTGAGGATATCAAAGCCCTAACGCTAGACAAATACCGAGCTATGTTCAATACCGGGATGCTAGGAGGAGAAGGGGTTCCATTCTAGTTTCTATGTTATTGTATTTTGTTCCATAGTAGAACATAACAACTAGGAGTGGGAAATTAGAGAGCATAACATAAGGAGTTAATGTTCGGTAGAAGTCGGACATGCCAGAGGTCTCAATTAACCCCATAAAGAGTGCCTTCTCCTTTTTATTTGCATTATTTCCATAACGGAGAAAAAATAGCAAAGCAACCTCACCTTCTAGCTAGGTTTTCTCAGAGAAAATCTTTGTGTTATTTTCTGGATGGTGTGTGATTGAATTCCATTGTTCTATATTTTATGCATTTTATCTGTTTCACGCATACGTAGAAAATAAGTAACTAAATATTCTGGAATCTAAAGGAATTTTACTTTCATAGTCTAGATTTCAACTTTATTTATCATATTTGTTGTGACAAACTATTCCAGTGGAATATCCATGAAAATTTACAGATCATATTGGTATAAGAGCTTGTTTTCTTTTGGTTATTTGTGGGAAGTTGTAGGATCTGAGAATTTACTTAAAGAGAAGTCACATAAACCCTAGCCATGGTAGACGAGTATGTTCATAAAAACCCTCAAGATCAGGTAGAAGAGATATTTGAGAGGTTGGAAGCACATGTCGCCGATATAAACCGCAATATGAACCTCCTCATGACGACTCTGGAAAGTAAGCTTGGACCATTTGGAGATGATGGAGGCTCTAAATTAGAGATCAAATAGAAGGGGAGATTAGGAGATCAGGAAGACCTAGGAAAGGATTCACATAAATAACATGAGAAATAACATTCAAGTTCGAGTGTCGTTAACCCTTCACAGTGCCTATTCAAGATGGAAGCAAAAGTGGAGATAAAGCTACAAGATACCAGATCTAATTAATACACAAAACATAAATAAAATGCTAGGAATGGCAGAATAACAGTAATATAACCAGCATAATCATCCACAATAACACATAAATAATATGAGAACAACAACTGAAATAACACTTTGATTCAGAAAGCAATGTTAACAGGCCTCTTCGAGGGGGCGACCTCCATTCGTGCAATGCTCTGTTACAATAATATCCAAGCTAGGGTTTTCATACCCTTGACCCTTATTTATACGAAATATGTCTATTAAGAGAAGCATCTAGAGGAAGATCCTTCTAGAAGCATAAGCTTCTATTAGGTCTTCTGACATCCGCCTTATTCTATTTTATTGAAAGGAATTATTAATATTGACCTTTATTACATCCAAATACATTGATCTACCTATGTGCGGGTTAGGACCTTTACATGTTCGACCCCTTAAAAACAACCTTGTCCTCAAGGCTTGAGATGTGGAAATTGCTGCATAATGGTAGCTGGTTCCCAAGTGGCATCTGCTAGAGTCATATCTTTCCACTGTACTAGCACTTCCTTGATGGTTCTCTGACGCAGGCGACGCTCACGCTGGTCCAAAATTGCTTCTAGCTGTAGCCAAATGGATCCTTCTTCAGCTAACTCTGGAAGGTTGGTTTGAATTTGGCACCTGGTTCCAATCACCTTCTTTAAGCATGAAACATGAAAAATAGGATGTAGCTTCAACTGACTGGGCAAAGATAACTGATATGCTACTTGTACCACACGCTTGAGAACTGTGTAAGGGCCATAAAATTTGGGTGCTAGCTTCTGACAATGCTCAGACTTGAGGGAAGTTTGCTTATATGGTTGCAGTCTCAGAAACACCTGATCCCCTTCTGCAAATTGACGTTCGGAGTGACCTTGATCTGCTTGCTGCTTCATTCTATTCTGTGCCATGACCAAGTTCTCTTTAAGGGTACAAAGGATATCCTCTCGGACTGTAAGTGTTTGGTCAACCTCCTGGACCTTCGAGGTACCCGGTAAGTATGAGAGAACTGAAGGTGGCTTCTGTCCATATATCGCTTCAAAAGGAGTCATGCGAGTGGCTGTATGGTATGTAGTGTTGTACCACCATTCAACGAGGGGTAACCATTGAGCCCACTGGTGTTGTTTTTCAAAGGCAAAGCACCTCATATATGTTTCCAAACACTTGTTTACAAATTCCGTTTGACCATCCGTCTGGGGATGATAAGCTGAGATGAGATGCAATTGTGTGCCTTGTAGCTGAAACAGTTCTTACCAAAAATTGCTTGTGAAAGTTGGGTCTCGATTAGAAACAATAGAGTGTGGCATGCCATGAAGCTTGAAGACCTGGTCCATGAAAATTTGAGCCACCGTGGATGCAGTAAATGGGTGGTGAATGTAACGAACCTAATGGGATACATGCTTAAAGATTATAAAGTAAAATTAATTAAAGAAATTAATTATGGTTAACTGAGTAATAGTTCAAATTACAGATCACATTTAATGACCTGTGAA
>SNQJ01S0001423.1:1347-13630 GCA_010110895.2 Picea sitchensis | reverse complement strand
ACCAACAGGGGTTACAAGGGTGGCCAACAGATGTGCGCTTAAGAACCACTTGTATTTCCTGCGTGTATGAATCCCTCAACCGCGGGTTTATGTGCGTAATGATAGATCTCTGTGGCTTAAAGATACCGGAATACGTCTCTACCCTGAAAAAAAAATACCCACAATTTCTTCCAAGGAAAGTTCTCTGATACCACTTGCAAGATACCAGATCTAATAAATACGCAGAATAGAAATAAAATGCTAGGAATGGCAGAATAATAGTAATATAACCAGCATAATCATCCACAATAACACATAAATAATATGAGAACAACAACTGAAATAACACTTTGATTCAGAAAACAATGTTCACAGGCCTCTTCGAGGGGGAAACCTCCAGTCGTGCAACGCTCTGTTACAATAATCTCCAAGCTAGGGTTTTCATACCCTCGACCCTTATTTATACTAAATATGTCTATTAAGAGAAGCATCTAGAGGAAGATCCTTATAGAAGTGGAAGCGTCTATTAGGTCTTCTTACATCCACCTTATTCTATTTTATTGAAAGGCCTTATTAATATTGACCTTTATTACATCCGAATACATTGATCTACCTATGTGCGGGTTAGGACCTTAACAGAAGCCATGCCAAGGTGATATCGATGCATTAAAACTTAATCATTGGTTGCAACAAATAGAATTTTATTTTAGCATTCATCATATAGATGAAGAGAATAAGATTTCATTTGCTAGATTGAAGTTATAGGGACATGCTTTAACCTAGTGGGTAAGCCATACAGAAACACTCAGGCTAGAGGGTGATATGCCAATAACTAGGTGGGAGGAATTCAAAACCATCATCAAGTCCCAATTATACCCTATCGGGTATGCATAGGACTCATGGATACGATGGAACTACTTCATGTTGAGGCAAGGACAAAGTGAAAAGGAGTACACCACTGAGTTTAGAAAGATGACCATCATGCTAGGTATCTCTCCCAAGAACCCATATGTACTCCTCAAGTATCTGTGGGGTTTACACAGTCATCTACAAAATTAGGTGATGCTCTTCAATCCAAGGATAATGGATGAGGCATGTGTACATGCACTTTACTTGGAAAACATAGGCCAAAAGGAAGGGCAACCAAGTGGTTCCAAGCAGAAATATCACCAGGAAGATTTCAAGGAGGGGAAGAAGAAGTGGAAATGGGAAAAAATAAGAAGACAAAAACCACTACACATCAATGAAAAGATCCCAAGAACCATTGAAATTTGAAACATTAATGACCACACCAAGGAAAAGTGTGGGAAACTACATCCAGCGATGAACCCGAAGAACCACAAGAAGGATGGAAAGAAAAAGAACCTTCTAGCCACAGATTCGAGCAATTGGCTTGAAAGTATCTTTGATGCGGATGAAAATTTTTTCTGCACATCTTTGCAGAAGGAGGTGAATCTGAGTAGCCTTCATCACCAGGAAGAGAAGGTCGTGACCAATCTCTTCCACATCAAGATTCAGGTCAAGAAGACCAAGATAGATGCTCTGTTTGACTTTGGTTCACAAGATAATGTCATAGCAGTGGATCTGGTCAACAACATTGGATTGGAGGTTCACAACCATGCTAGCCCCTACCCATTGGGTTTGGTAAGCAAGGATGCAAATATCAAGGTAACAAAGTAGTGAAAGATTAAATTTGCTGTAAGAGTTGATTTTATAGATGAAGTATAATTGGATGTAGCACCACTGGATGTATGAAAAGTAGTGTTTGGAATCCCCTACATGTATATGAGGGATGCTATCTTCATGTAGAGGGCCAACTAGTATTGTCTCATCAAGGAAGAGAAATCCTTCATCATCAATGCGCACAAAGGAAAATAAAAAATTTCACTGGTAAGTGATAATCAAGCTAAGAAACTGATTAGTTCTAGCAAGAAATATGTTTTATTTTTTCTAAGAGAAAATTATTTTGGTGAAGATTCGTTAAAAGTAAATACATCCTTGCAAGGGTGTACTAAAGAAAAAAAAAATTGGTTGGAGGAGTTTCTACATGCATACAATAGAGTGTTCCAAGATCCTAAAGGGATACCACCTAAGAAAGAAGTGGATCACGAAATCCAATTATTGCTAGACTAGCCCTTGCTGAATATTGGGATGTATAGACAATCTGTCCTGGTAGAAACAAAGTAAAGAAGCAATTATAACAGTTGTTGGAGCAGGGTGTGATTCGATCTAGTGCCTTACTTTGTGGGTCACCCATCATAATTTTTCCCAAGAAGGATGGAACTTGGAGAACGTGTATTGATTATAGGGAATTGAACAAGGTTACACTAAAGAATCAGTACCCTATGCCCAGGATTGATGATCTGTTGGACTAGAAACAACATGCCAAGTACTTCACTAAGTAGGATTTGAAATTAGGATATCACCAGGTACAAGTGAAGGAATAATATACCTAGAAGAATGCCTTCAAGAAAAATTAAGGTTTGTATAAGTGGTTGGTTATGCCGTTCGGTTTATGCCATTCGGTTTATGCAACACATCGACTACATTTATGAGACTAATGAATGATGTTTTATGCCCTTATCTACATTCATTTGTTATTGTCTATTTTGATGATATACTGGTTTATAGTGTTACCTAGAGGAGCACATTGCACATCTTATGTAGGTGTTAGATACCATGAAGAAGAACCAATTGTTGTCCAATCTTAAGAAATGCAAGTTTTCTTAGAAGTATTTGGTGTATTTGGGGTATGTGATCGATGGAGGCGAGCTCAAGATAGATTCCACCAATATGGAGGCCATAATGAAAGGGCCAGTTCCTACAAATTGCATAGAAGTTAGGAGCTTTGTTGGGGCAACACAGTACTTGCAGAAGTTCATAGCTTCATTTTCAACAATAGCTGCATCACTCCATGTGACAACAATGGGCAGTAAGAGTTTCCAATGGGGAAAGAATCAACATAAGGACGTTGATGAAAAAAAAAGAG
This sequence comes from Picea sitchensis, assembly GCA_010110895.2. NCBI lineage: Eukaryota > Viridiplantae > Streptophyta > Pinopsida > Pinales > Pinaceae > Picea > Picea sitchensis. The sequence continues at coordinate 10,662 of SNQJ01S0001423.1, read as the reverse complement.
ATCAGTCAAGCACCAATGCTCACACTACCAAACTTGTAGAAGCCTTTCAAAGTGGAGACATATGAAAGTGGGTATACCATGGGAGCAGTCCTAATTCAGGGAGGAAGGTCTGTCTGTATCATTTTGAAGTATTTCATGGGGTGGTTATCAAAACCTACCTATGAGAAGGATTTCTATGCCTTGGTACACGATATCAAAAATTCGAAGCAATATCTAATGGGAAAGGAGACCATCATCCACATAGATCAATGACCGCTCTAGTATTTGCAGGCCCAGAGTAAGTTACGACAAACCAAGCACTAAAAATGGACATGGTTCTTACAACAATTCCATTTGGTCATAAGGTATAATAAGGGTAGCACAATAAAGTTGGGAGACATACTTTCAAGGCTACCCATATCCAAGATTACAACTTTGGGAACTCTGATGCACATGGATCCTTTTACCCATGATGCATACAAAGAGGAAGACACAGAAGATGAGTACTTCAAGGAGGTGTTTTAGTAGCTATAGGTCCAAATTCATATAGAATAAGGTGACAACAAGGCTGAATATGATTTCCAGAATGGATTGCTTTACAAGCTCGACAAGCTTTATGTCCCTAAAGGTGAACAATTGTAGCTTGTCAGAGAGGTTCACACCTCCAAGTTTGTAGTACATTTTGGTGTTGGGAAGATGATTGCCAACTTACAAAGATATGTGTATTGGCATAGAATGCAAGAATATGTATCAAAGTATATTAGAGGATGTATACTTTGTTGTACCAACAAGCCTAGTAATGAGAATCAAGGTCTATACCATCCCTTACCAATACCCACTAGACCCTGGGAAAACATTTCCATGGATTTTTTAGGTGGTTTACCAACCAGGCGAAAGGGGCATGACTATTTATTTGTGGTAGTTGATAGGTTCAACAAAACATGCATTCTCATGCCTTGTAAAAAAACTATCAAGGGATAGCAAGCAACAAAATTGTTCTTTGAATAGATCTAGGTGCACTTTGGGATACCAAGAAGCATCATCTCAGACAAAGACACCATATTTCTTAGTGCCTTCTGGACTACATTGTGGGAGAATATGGAAACTAAGCTCAAGAGGTATACAACATTCCATCCACATATAAATTGGTAGATGGAAGTAGTCAACAAGACTTTGGAGCAAATTTTGAGGGGTTACAATAAAAAACATCCATACACTTGGGATAAAAATATGATCTATATACAACACTCTTATAATAGAACAATCCAAACTTCTATTGGTAAGTAACCTTTTGAAAATTGCTTGGGATGTATTCCACCTTCACTCTGATCCAGGTGGATCTCGGTAGCCAACCACCTTTTCCACTGAATCAACATTTCGAGCCTATGGTTTTGATAAACCACGATATTCACCCTTTTGATGGGGAATGGAATGTAATACCATCTCCATTTGTTAATTACAAACATTATGTAATGATATTATGTACATTCCTACAACATAGCGTTAATGCATTGGATCCCATTAGAACTCTACAGTTAAGCGTGCTCGGGCTAGATTAGTATTGGGATGGGTGACCGCCCCGTAAGTCCTAGTGTTTTACATGCCTAGGGAATTTAATAAAATTAGATTAATTTATCCCACATGCATCATGGGAATTGTTCTCCTCTCACTCTCTCATATATAATTGAGGTGAAGGAGGCCCTTTAAGCATGCAAGGGAATGCGATGTAAATCTTGTTGCGAATGAAGCATAGCCAACATCTCTTTCTTTTTAGAGATAAGCTACCCCATTTTTCCATTTTGTGTTCTACAACGTTTTTCTCTCTTATTCATTAATAGAAGTTGGGTTTCACTGTATTTCTATGTTCTCTTCTATATTTTTGTTTTTTTCTTGTTTCATTCTCAACATAATCCAGATCAATGGTATCATAATAGTCCGCTCCTTGTCGTTTCTTAGATTAGGTTCCTGTCGAGGTCAGGGTATAGAGAGTTGGGTCTCGAGCTAGTTTCACTTGGGGAAAACTGCTCTCACCAACCAAAGCGACCTCCCATGGCGGAAGAAAAGAGAGATGACAAAGCAGGAGATCCTTTCAGGACATTTCTCGAGGAATCCCTCGTGTGACAAAGGAATGAGATGATGGACAACTTCGCTTAGATCCTTCAAAGACTACTAATGGCAAAGTCCGAGGAATATTTGACAAGCACTCATTTCGCAAGTGAGACACCCTTCAAGGTACAAGTCAATTTTTATATCCCCTTATTTGAAGGCTAGATAGATGCAAATGCTCTAGAAAAATGGTTGAATATGCTAGAAAGTTATTACTCTGTACAAAATTTTTCTGACAGTGAAAAGATCACCTTCTCACTCCTTAAATACCTTCACCATGTTAGATCTTGGTGGGAAGGTTACTGGGAGAGGTACACCACATATGAATCTACACCATTCAGAAGAGAACCCACTTGGGTGGTCTTTGTAGATGCCCTAAAGGAGGAGTTCTGCCTTGTTAGAAACTATGATGATTAGTACACGAGATGGATGACTCTGCGTCAGAAAAGAGATCAGACGGTGTTGGAGTACACTAACATATTTCATACCTTGCGCTCAAATTTGGGTATCAAAGACTTCGAGCGACAGTTGGTTTTGAAGTATATAGTGGTCTACACAGGTACATCCAAACATAGATGGATTTCTTGGACATCTCCTCAATGGGTGTTGCTTATCGATATGTAGTCAAAATTGGGAATAAATTCAAGCAACAAAGTAAGCAGGGTTTTAGGTTTGAAAATATGCCACAACAGAATCATGGCAAAGGAAACCCTAACTCACAGAACGAAGGACAAAGAAAGGAAGGAGAATCTCAAGAGATCCATTCCAAGACGCAGGCAAAGAAGGGTAACATGAAGTCTAAGAAAAACACCGAAAAGTGGTGTGATTTCCACAAAATCCCCTGGAACAACAACGATGAATATCATTAGAAACAATCATTGGTGGTCGAGCTCAAAGAAAAAGAATCAGAACCTGACTCAGACTTTGATTTAGAGCACAATAAATGGAAACAAATCATTGATGCATAACCCACTTCTACCATCACAACCACAACAATACAACCAAAAGAACCAAAGGAGATTGAGGATGAGGAACACCTCTTCCACTCGCAGATGTGGGTAAAGGGGAACCCATTGTATTTCATTGTTGATAGTGGGAGGCAAAAGAACTTGATCTCAGCCGAGGCTGTCAAGATATTGAGGCTGCTAATGATGGCACACCCCCAACCATGCACCATCAGATGGTTGAGCCGAGGAAGAGACATCCGTGTTAGCCAACAATGTCGCATGTCCTATGGCATCAAGCCCTTCAAGGATGAGGTAGTGTGTGATGTTTCCCCACTTGAAGTCTGTGATGTTCTTTTAGGACAACCATATATGTGGAAATGTCACACTATATATGAGTCTCGGCCCTACAATGTCATTGCTACTATATGAGGTCGTCTCTACAGGGTACCAGAGGTAGCTCCAACTACTACCACTTCATTGATATCGGAAAAAAAATGCCACAAAGTAATCTCTCAAACCAATTTTTTTTTCCTCTTCACGATCCAGTCAGACGATGAACAAGAGGTCACTATGACCACTGCAGCCTTGGCCTAAGACGTTTCTATCCAATAGAAGCAGGTCAATGAAATTGTAGAGGATCACAAAGAAAATGATAGTCTTCCACATTTTCAACATAAATATATTGGCCACGAGCCGTTTCAGGTGTGCTTGGGGTTCCAACCATTGTTCCCCATTGATATATCTCTTGTTGCTGCGTCTAACCCGAAAGAGTCCTCTGGCACTCAAAACAAGGTAGATCGTGCAACCAGATCTTTTGAATGGATCCAAAACCTCCAATAGGTTCATGACATCCTTCCACAAGCAAAGTACAAGCATGACATATACTTCAACAAGGCAAGCGACTCACCAAGGTTCAGATTCAACATAAGTTTCCCCATCTCCTGAGGGAACTTGACACAATGGGGACCATTTCTTCCTAAGGGGGGAGGAATGTTCCAGGTGGATCTTGGTGGCCAACCACCTTTTCCACTGTATCAACATTTCGAGCCTATAGTTTTGATAAACCATGACATTCACCCTTTTGATGGGGAATGGATGTAATACCATATTCATTTGTTAATTACAGACACCATGTAATGATATTATGTACATGCATACAACATAGCGTTAATGTAATGGATCCCATTAGAACTCCACAATTAAGCACACTTGGGATAGAGTAGTATTGGGATGGGTGACCACCCGAGAATTCCTAGTGTCTTACATGCCTATGGAATTTTACAAACTTAGATTAATTTATCCCACATGCATCATGGGAATTGTTCTCCTCTCACTCTCTCATATATAATTGAGGTGAAGGAGGCCCTTTAAGCATGCAATAGAGTGTGATGTAAAGCTTGTTGTGAATGAAGCGTAGCCAACATCTCTTTATTTTAAGAGATAAGCTATCCCATTCTGCCAGTTTGTGTTCTACAATGTTTTTCTCTCTTATTGATTAATAGAAGTTGGGTTTGAATGTATTTCTTTAATCTCTTCTATATTTTTGTTTTTGTCTCGTTTCATTCTGAGCATAATCCGAATCACACTCTTATATGTTGTATATGGAAAGTAAGGAGGAGTGAGGGAGGAATTCACAGGATATGCATTAAAAACATTTTTCTTTTGAGAATATAAGGCAAATCCATTTGTAAGTACAAGAGACACTGAAGAATTCATAGGAAAAGTACAATGCTAGACATGACCAACACAGAACAAAGAAAACATTTAGAGTAGGAGAGAGAGTATTTTTATAAATAAATAAGGAAATGATATAGGGTCCCGATAGGAAGATAAAGGCTCTCCAGTATGGTCCTTTTGAGGTATTGTAAAAGGTGGAAGATAATGCCTATAGATTTAGTCTACCCCCATAGATGCACATTTACTCAGTAGTGAATGTGGAGAATCTAAAACTATATGAGCCCTCCATGTTGAATCAGGAGGAGGAGCAGGTCCTACCTTCCATAGAGGATTTAACAATAGATTCTCACGTAGAGTTGGAAGAGGAAACAATTTTGAAAAATCAGTCTAGAACTACAATATAGGGGTAGTGTGACCTTTGACATATTGCATTGAAAGGACATCTTCCAAGCAAAGCAAAGTGGTACTCCATGGAGAAGGTAGAGAAAAAATTTCCTCACCTCATTTAGTAAATATGTTGGGGAACAAAAGCCTCCCTAAATGGGGAGGTATGATCCATACTGGATCATTATATTATTTTTCATTTATCTTGATGCTTTCAGAGTGGAAACAATTGGAGGAATTAGCTTGTGGGGTCATTTTAGTGGCAAGTCCTAGTTTGGAAAATTGGGGTCGAGAACCTTCCATATCCATTTTGAGGCAATAAATAATGTTTTTTGGGGTTCCGATGTCCGAATATTTTGCACACCTCCTTGAAAGTGTTCTACACTTTGATACCTTTCCAATGGTGTAGATCGTGTGTCAATCAGAGCTCATATGAAAATGTTATGCCTCTTGCAAGTTGACCTATCATGTTGACCACCATGGTATGAGAGGATGCCATGTCAACCCTTGTTACTCATGAATATGGGACTAGCCACGTGAGGAATTTCAAGACGAGTCTAGAAGGTCTAAAATCTGATCACAATTGAAGGTTGAGGAAGTCAAAACCCTAACCCTAGATGACTATCAGTCCATGTTAAATACCTGACCATTAGGAGGAGAATGGGTTCCATTCTATGTTATTGTATTTTGTTCCATAGCATAGCTGGAAAAATGAGAGTGGAAAATTAGAGAGCATAACATAGGATGTTAATGTTTTGTAGGAGTCGAACATGCCATAGGTCTCAGGTAACTCCATAGAGAGTGCCTTCTCCTTTGTATTTGCATTGTTTTTATACCAGAGAAACCTCACCTTTTAGTTGGGTTTTCTCATGTAAGAGTTTCCTAGAAAAAATATTTGTGTTATTTTGTGAATGGTGTGTGATTGTATTCTACTTTTCTCTATTTTCCACATTTGATTTATTTCATGCATAAGTAGAAAATCAATAACTAAATATTATGGAATTTAAAGGAATTTAACCTTCATAGTGTAGATTTCATTTTTATTTATCAGATCTGTTGTGATGAACTGTTCTAGTGGAATATCCACGACAATTTACATATCACTCACTTTTCATATAAATAAAGGAAGGATAGAGTATTTTAAATTCATTCATTCAATCACATACTTGTATTAGATATGTGAGATCTAGAATGAACTTATCTATTTTATTGTACTTCTTCTTCATTGTAATTTTCTCTTTTTGTCTTGAGTGCTAGGGTTCTTGAGTTGATTCAAGAAGAAGCCAAGCATTAAGGTTTGCACTAAGAAGATAAAAAAGGTAGGATTTGGGAGGAACCTTAGAGGAGAAAACATAGAACTCATTCTTGTAGTTCTCGTGAGAGAAAACGATTAGCGTTTTGTGGCATTTGGAAACCCTAACAATAGTTAGAGTTCTTGATATGGAGAATATAGAGGGATACTATCTTGGTTTCTATAAAATACTTGTGTGATGCAAGTTTAGTTTCCAAAGAGGTCTTACTGGTGTGTATACTTTGTTGTTGAAGATCTTTGGTGGTGAAACCAACTTTGCTTGTGATCCATAAACAACCATGGATATTTCACTGGAACAATAAATTGTTAGAATAGATCTTACATTATTATGAATGTCCCTTATTATGTAGTGTATTACTTTAAATTTTCAGATTTTTTTCTATCTTAATGGATTAAATATTGAAATAAATTGAAACTAAAATGAAAGAAGATATACAAATAACACACCATCCACTCAATGAACATAAAATGTACCTTTGGAGAACCCAATAAGAGAAAAAACCAATTAGAAGGTGAGGCCTATGATATGCTCTTTTATTCATAGTTATAAAATATAAATACAAAGAAAGGGGCACTCATGGACATTGTGGTTAGTGTGGTTGTTGTATAATCTTCCACTTTCTCTGCTATACTTCAATATCCTAGTCCAAGATGCTCTACTTAAACTATGGAACAATAAACAATACAATAAGAATGGAACCCCTTCCTTTCCTAGCAGTCCAATATTTATCATAGCATGATAGCAGCCTAGGTGTGGGTTAGGGTTAGTGTTTGTATGCCTCAAACCTCATTTAGTGTTAGGGTTTTAGACCCTCTAGAATATTCTTAAAATTCCACACATGACTACCTCCACATGTTTGAGTAATGGAAGATGACATGGCATATACATAGGATCATGGTGGTCAACAAGATAGGTCAATTCATGGGAGACAAACCTTCTGCATACAAACTTTTATTGATGTGATTTTTGCTCCATTGGAAAGATATTGATGTGTACAACATCAAGAGGATGATAATTGTTTTGGCACCAAAAATGATCATTTAAACACTCAAACATGCTTTGAATGGTTTTGGATCCCAAATCACCAAATTGGGATCTGCCCTTGAAATGGGCCCTACAGTCTAATAACTCCAATTGTTCCACCCATAAAGTACCCAAATATATGACAAATTATATAATGATCCATTCTAGATTAGGTGTGGATCGATTCCTAGCCAGAGGAGTTGGTGGCTAGGGTTTATTATTTATGGTGGATGCCCCGATGAAGGTTTGGAGAGCATGATTTGTGCTATCTTGTATTAATCTATGATTATGTACTTGTAACTTTATCTTATACGTGTATGCAGATTTTCTTGCTACCTAAACTTTGTGTACCTGTAGATCTAATTTTTATATTATATTCTCATGATGATTGAGTAGTTTCTATTGTTGGTTATGCATGCTAATTTGATATAACATTGAGTAATTTTTATAAGTTATTTTAAAATCATATAGAAGCTGGGGGGTGGGGATTTATGGTTGTAATAAATTTGTTGTAATTAATATTTTCAGATCTAATCTATGCTTGGGAAGTGTGACCTAAGGGATGGAAACAATGTTCCACTGAAGTTCACTTATTCAATATTTATTTTCTTGGGAAACCTTGTGTATTTCATGTTGATACTCAGAGGGGGGTGAATCAGTATCAAGTACAATTTAAAACCTTTTTCAACTTATACTTTAAGCCATTCAATTATATCCAATGAGCAATGAACAATAGTATAAGAGTTACACCAATACACAACAATACACCATGCACGATATATGAGAAACAATCAATAGTTATTGTTCAAGGGAAGTAATGACTTCCAAAGGTAGCTACAACTTCCAAATGTAAAGGGAGGGATAAACCTCCAAGAGGAAGATACAATCTTCCAATACCAAGAGAGAGTTGAACTCTCCATCCTTTCCCCTTCCTTCCACCCAAGAATATATGAGAGATAATAAAACTTTACATTAAATCATCATCATCAACCAATCATCACATAGAACCTGATAATGCTTCCCGAGAATTCTTCAATTTTTGCAATTCTTCAATTCTTGGAGTACTTTGATCCTATAGATAATATTACTCAATGTTTTCTCTAAAACTCCCCCAAGCTTCACTCCTTGAATCCTCCCCAAAAAGAAGTTATAGAGAGAATGGTAGACCTTGTTCAATTCTGCTTTATTCAGGAGACCGAACTTGTACAAAATGCCCCACACTCAATATTTAACATCAGATTCTGAAACTTGCACACACGAAAATACAGTCCGTACTCTTTTCAATTAAATTTGTCCCACATCATTTGGATTCTCGATGAATAAGTTATGACGTTTTTACCTGGAACTCATGTTTATTGACTAGCTTCAGGACTGGTCACAAACCCTATCTTCCACAGAGTGTATCTCCATAATTATAGTGAATCAAGATCTGAAATTTTTACCACATGTACCTTTATATGTCTTATAAATACCATAGCAATTTCACCATCTGAATCATTCTATAAAAATAGTTATAGCAAAAATGGTAAGATGAACTAAAAATAACATACCTTAGAACACATCACCAAAAGACTTCATCCTCCCTTGAAATCCGACCTTATTTTCTTCTGATTTCCTCTAAAATTCGACTTGTGTATCAAATTTATGTATAATGATATTTATTTATACCATTTATGTCACTTCCTTTTAACATTAGGGCCGACCTGACAATTTCTTATTTTGTAATTCTTTTCTTTAATTATCTTCAGGGCCTACATGTACTTCCTTCTTCAATTCACTTTGTCATTTTCAAAAATTCATTTCTCCTCAACCATGAGGATCCACGTGACGTGACACATACCATAGGAAACAACATGATGTATACTATCCATCCATGGATCTTGTAT
>SNQJ01S0001422.1:224293-240044 GCA_010110895.2 Picea sitchensis | reverse complement strand
AATATTTTCAATAAAATAACGGCAAACCTAAATTAAAAAAAAAAATGTTAAAAAAATCTTTTAAAATGTGATATATATATAATATGTGTATTAAATAAAATTAATAAATCTTGATCTCCTATGTTAAAAAAAATAAAATAAAAACAGAATCATTCAATAAAATTAATTGACATATATTCATTTTAAATGTTTATACAAGGAACTTACGAATTGTGGTATATGTGGTATATATGTTTGTAATGTGTATATAATAAAATTAATAAATTTGGATCTTCTATGTAAAAAAAAATAAAAAAAAAATTGAATTTTATATATGTATTTTTTATTTTATTTTTCATTTTATAATCAAATTTTTATAGATATTAAGGTTTTAATATTGTGTTAAATATATTCATATAATTATTAATACAAATTAAATTAGTAATTTTAATATTGTAATTGTTGGACTAAGAACAACTTTGTCCTCTATTGATCTTCAATTTTATTGAAATAAGATTTAAAATGTATCATTATGTAAATACATTGTAATCTAAAATATCATTATAGTCTAAAATATTTTAAACACAATATTGAAACTTTAATATCTATAAAGATTTGATTAGAGAATAAGAAACAAAATTGAAAATACATATATTAAATTTTAACATCTTTTTAAAATTAAACTTTACATAGATAAACTTCAAACATCTTTGTAAATGTGAAACATTATTCTTGTCTTGATTAGAAAAAGTTAAATAGTAATACTCTTGTAATATGAAAATACAATGAAAGGTTTGAAGGAAAATGTACATGCATTAAAAGTTTTTCATAACCAGACTTATAAAGTGAGTAGTATTAGATTTCTTTACTTAAATAATTTTAAAATAATATTTAGTGTAGTTTAGTCTTTCTTTTAATATTTGTAATAAATTGTGTATTTAGAACAACTGAATAAGAATATTTACATTTTAATTTAAAACTCTCAATTTCGAAAACTAGTTCCCATACAACTATACAAATATTTAATATACTCCAAATAAAACAATAAAATATTTATATTTTATACAGAAATATTTACTACCACATTCATTTTAAAGTTATTCATTTTAGAGTTTTTAAACATAAATCTTCAAAGTAAAATATTTACTACCACTTTCATTTTAGAGTTTTGTATATAAGTATTCAAATTAATACAAGATGAATCACGTTCTTTCTTCTCTTGAACCACAATTTTATTGAATACAAGAAAATAAATGTTATTAAAAAAAACATAAAACATAATAAATTTTTCTTATTAAAATGATAAATAAATAAACTTAAAAAAAAAATTTAATAATTATATAAATATTAATAATTTTGAAAAATATTCTTGTAAAAATAATAATCCCATAATTGTTAATAATTTCTCCAATTATTCTTATCTAAAAATTGTTTTTATAAATTATTGAGAAACTACAAAATTAAACCTTTCACAAAAATATAAATATAAAATATGATGACTTCATCTACTTTTCTAATTATTTGACTAATCCTATATTAGGACTTTATAGAATCATAAAGTGACTTTGAAAAACATGAAATCCTCACGAAACTTTGACGAATGCACACCATTCCAAGTAGTAGGTTCTACCAATCTCCAGTTCCCGTAGGCACCCAAGTTGATATTTGTAACTACTTTATCAACACATTAGCCAACATTGCACGTTGGGCCAGTGTTTAGTATTAGATATAATTTCCCACACATACATTTATATTATATGTATTTTACTTTAATAATTTTTGAGATTTTATGATTTTGGAGGTATTGAGTAAGATCATTTGTTTCCTTTTAAGAGGTCATAGGTTCAAGTCCACAACATTTTTGTAGACTTTAGTAGTCAAAACGCTTTGAAGGGGTTCCTTGTCCCATAAATAATATGGTCTCATCCACAATTTCTTTTTGTTAAATGGAACATGATATTTTAATAAATTATTATTTCACGTTGACATGTATTTATGGTTATGTGATGTGCTACAAGCACAAGTGATTTGATATAGTTTAGGTGAGAGAACCAATGACTATATGTACCTTACGAAATCCCATATCCATGAGGGATTTTATTTAGGACATATAATTATAGGCTAAGGATAGAATAATACTCTCATGAAACTTATACCAACTACCCTTTATATGTGTTACTTGGGGCTAGAGAGCCTTTTAGATACCTTGGGCTGCAAATCCCTTGACATATCAAAATTCTAGTAGAACTTCAAACCAACATTGTAACTTCTGATCCTTAATGTAGACACCCATGCAATGAGTTTTAGCACCATCCCAAGAGCCATGACATATAAATACCAATCTTAGTAAATGGATCCATGCCATGGAAAGTGGGATCATTTTAACATCAACATGGGGATAATTGGGGATCATGAATGTTATCATTTGAGCACCAAGAGGGGGATAACTAGGGGCAATGAATGGTGGGATATTAGATATAGCATCCGAGCACTAGGACGAGATAAATGGGTTGTGAATGATAAGAGATTTAATGAAGACAAATTGATTATGTTAATTCTCATGGTCGATTATTGATAACATGGTATGCTTTGGTATTATTGTTTCACAAGCATTTTTCATTATGAAAAGAACATAGATTAAGATTATTGGTTGATCATTATTAGTACATTTCATAACATAATTGTGATAATTACATTGGTGTATATCCTTGCATGTATGTTATTATAGAAATAGTTAAACAAGTAGGTAACTCATTAACTTGAGCTAGGCCCAGGGTCAAACCAACTATCTCCCACAATAACCCAAGAGTATAACAAACATCCCATAAGTCAGATGTACCAATAACTTATGAATTTTCAAGGGTTAGAAGACACACCCACATTTAGGGGGTCCCACTCGTGAAGGGGCACCTATCTTTCTAGTCTTATCATAATGTGCCTAGTCTCATTAGGGATTTGAACCTGGGTAGTGATAGTGCAAGACCTAGCTCCCCACGTATTAAAGTGTTGGTTGGTAGTTGGAAAATATTCTCTTTGTTAATATGCATATATTTAACCTCTTCCTTACTCATGCCACTTTGCATTATTCTCTCATCTTGGTCTTGTATTCATAGGTATTGAATGATTGGTGAGGGGCATGTATAATGGAAGCAAAAATGGTGTCAAGCGAAGTGGCCAAAGGAACATGAGATGACTCTTTAATATTTCTAAGGTCACCAATTGGGTTTTTTATTTCATCTAATCAATGTTTAATTTCTATGTATGGGTCTCATGGAGGTGGTAAGGGGTTAGGGGTTGGATTTGAATCCATCCTAATGGAATAAAAATGGATTTAAACAATAATAGCATAATTTTACAAGTTATTTAAATTTGTATAATTAGTACTATTTAATAAATTTGTATAATTATCCTTCAATTTTTTAATGCCATTCTATATTTTTCTATTCTTCCAATCCAAGATGAAACGAAATCATTTTTCCTTATATTCTCAAACATTCCTACTAGATATTAGCAATAGAGTGCCAATAAATAGGAATGGTTTCGAGAACATATTTAACAAGTGTTAATCTTCCTCTAGTAGACAACCACCCATTACACCATGTAATTTTCCTATCTTCAACATTTTTATACAACCAAATGCAATCACATAATCCATAATCCTTAGAATTCACCATTAAAATGTGTATTTGAAATATTTACTAAATTCAATGCAATATCCTATATACTTCTTCTTGCCCTTGTTAAACATTATGAAAAGAGATTAATGATTTGTTTACATTAATCTCCATTCTTGCAATTGAAAAATATAGATAAAAAATCTCTATATACTTTAAAGCCTCTGAGAGGGTACCATTCATGAATAAGAATACATTATATAAAAAAGAAAATGGGTGAGTGCAATATCCCTTCCCATGTTTACACTTTTGATTAACTCACTCCTATGGTATGCATTTATTAAATCCTACTCAATCCTTTTCCTGTAATAAGAAAAATCAAGGAAGATAGCCTAACAACCCTATCTATGGTCCCAAGAATTTACAAATGTCTAAATAATTGACATTTTGATCCTCAATAATTTTCAACCATAACTTATAGATAAAATACAATGGAACCTCCTTGTTATTGCAGAGATATTTTTTAAATAGCATGAACCACCTATCTATCCAATTTCCTTGGAATGGGTGGAATGTGCACTAGTCCATGGAAAGACACATATTTCTTGGATTAAGGGGTTGGTTGGTTTTAGGGTTAATAAATAGTTGGAAAATATTTTTTGGTCCATGCAAAGATGCATCTTTCTCGTACTAAGGGGTTGGTTGGTTTTAGGGTCAATAAATAGTTGGATAATATTTTATGGTTTATACAAATATGCATCTTTATTATATTAATGGGTTGGTTGGTTTTAGGGTCAATAAATAGTTCACTCATCTAGTGCATCGACAGAGTATGACTTGCAAGAAATCATCCAAAGTGCAAGAGGAGTTGACTTTAAGGACCTTGCAAACCATAACCCAGGGGAACCATACCAAAAAAAGGAAAAAAAAATGATATTTTGGGTGCACAACCTTGCCTCTTGCATCCTGGTTATGAAATTGATACACTTTTTGTTTTGTTAACAATTTGGGCATTTCGCCACTCTAGTATTATTCAAAATAGAGTATAGCTTCATAGGAGTAAATAAAAGAGTTTGTGTCGTACCTGCACCCTTATTTGATACCAATCTCATTGGATTCCCATTTTCATCCTGACCATTGTGATACCTATCATTTTTAGCCATTTTCCCTCGTTGAGCCATACACTTCCCACTACCCTTATTTCCCACTTATCCCATTGATTTCCTCTCGTTTCCCTGGTCGTAGTGGTATATATCACTTATCCTGTTTTTTGTTTGTGGACCCATGCTTATTTCCCTCATGGCTCCCACCTTCGAAGAAGAAACCAATTAGAAACTGAATAATGACCTTACTTCCCTGAAGGCCCAAGTGAATACTAAAATTCCTTCCATTCATTTCAAATGGAATACATCCAGGAACAACTAGGTAGGAAAATTAATGCAGTCAATTCCACTCTTAAACAATTCCTGAAAAAAATCTAGGGTCCTTCCTCCACTGACCCACCTATCGATAATGAAGATATTGACTCCAAACATCCTTTGAACTCTCATTCCAACTCCCTACCTCATGACCCCCATCTTCCCCGATTTGAGGTGAACAAATTTGATGGCTTGAATCCAACAGTCTGGGTCACTTAGATGGAACACTATTTCTCCCTGCATGGAATTACTGATGAGTTGACCAAGATTCATTACATAATTTTCTATTTGGATCCAGAATGTTGGAAATGGTGCGGGTGGCATAGAAATGGATGTCAAGGGTATGTGTCTTGGTCATAGTTTGTTGTTGACGTGTATGAACGCTTTGACATGGAAACCCACCATTTAGTACATTTGACCAAGTTGAAATAGTTGAAGCAGTGGAATATTTTATTACTTCCTTTGAGCGCTTGGTTTTCTGAATGAAGGGAATGGAAGAAGTTTTTTTCTAGGAATGTTTTATCAATGTCCTCAAGGATGAAATATGATCCCAAGTCATAATGGATCCCCCCTAGACTTGTTTGGAGGAAACTAAATGTGCCAAGGAGGCACAACAAGTCATCTTGTCCCAGAGAAGAAATCCTACTTTTGTTCCCCATCCTAAACCCACCACCCCTTCCCGTCACGACACTCCTCTCAAGGTCCAAAATTTAACATGGGCATAAATGGTTGAATGCCAACTCAAGGGTGTCTACTATAATTGCGATGACAAATATTTTCCAGGGCACAAGTGGAAATAACAAAATCTTTTTATGTCCATTTCATTGGATGTTTCTAATGAATATAATATTTTTGAGCTACCACAAACATATAATATTTCAACACTCTCTGATCCTACCAAAGTTGAAACATTTATTTTTTTGAATGCTATGATTGGTTTTTCTGCTCCCCAAACCCTCAAATTGATTGGTTACATTAAGCACATGAAATTCATAATCCTAGTTGATGGTGGAATCACTCATAATTTCATTCATCACCATCTTTCTCAAGAAATCAATTTCTATATTTGTGTTGTCAACAATTTTCAAATAATAACTTCCAATGGTGATTCCATGAAATGTAGGGGGTGTTGTGAAAATGTGCACCTACAAATTGGTCGGTATAACTTGAAATATCACATGTTTTCTATTGACATGGGTGGTTGTGGAATTGTGCTTGGTTTTTAATGGTTACATAATCTTTCCCCAATAACCATGGATTTTAAGGATTTAACCATGCAATTCCAACAAGAAGGAAAACAATATAAAATCCAACGCATTACAATCGATTCTCCAAAGATCATCAATTCCCATTGCATCGAAAAATTTATCTAAAAGGTCATTTTGGTAGCATTGCCCAACTCTATTCCATTCAAGAAGTAGAGACACCCTCAATACACCCTGACCTTTAGGTTATCCTTTCCTTCCATCCCTCCCACAGATACCATTACCATTCCATTCCTTTAATCTAGGGTAGTCTTCCTGCCAATGTTCACCCTTACCATCATCCATTTTCTCAATAAAATGAAATTGAGAAAATTGTTCAAGAATTGTTAGAATCAAGTGTTATCCATCCCAGTACCAACCCCTATTCTTCCCATGTTTGTCATTTTCCTCAAGAAGGAAGGCACTTGGTGAATGTGTCTTGATTTTCTTTCCCTTAAGAAACTTACCATCAAGGACAAATTTCCCATTCTCGTCATAAATGACATTCTATATGAACTCAGTGGGGCTCAATACTTTACCAAAATTAACAGTTAAGGATACCACAAGATACGCATGAAAGAGGAATACATCCCCAATCCTACATTTCACACTCATGAGGGCCACTATGAGTTCTTGGTCATGCCCTTTGGTCTCTTTAATTCCCCCTCCACTTTTCAAAGTCTCATGAATCATACCTTCCATCCTTTCCTTCTTCACTTTGTGTTAATTTTCTTTAATGATATTCTCATCTACAGTAAAGCGTGGCCAACCCATCTCACCCATGTAGATCAAGTTCTCCATCTCCTCTCCAAGCACCAAAGTTTCCTCAAACAATCTAAATTTTCTTTTGTTTTTTTTGACTTTAAGTGCATGGGTCATAATGTTGGAAAGGATGGTGTAAGGGTAGATCCTAAGAAAATTGTAGCTATGCAAAATTGGCCTCGCCCTAAAATTCTCAAAAGTATGTGTAGTTTCCTTGGTTTAATGGGTTGTTATCGCAAGTTTGTTCAGAATTATAGAAATATTGTGGCTCCTCTCAAAACTCTTCCTAAAAATAATTCTTTCAGTTGGAATTCAGCAGCTGAACAATCATCCCAAGCCTTGAAAGAAGCTATGTGAACTACTCCTATATTGACCCTACCTTAATTCACCAAGAGATTTTTTTTGGATTATGATACATCAGGGAGAGGAATCAGGGTAGTCCTTGTGAAATATGGATGACCTCTAGATTTCACCAACAAACAATTGTCAGGCCAACAATTGGGTCAATTGATTTATGAAAAGGAAATGTGGGTTATTTTTCATGCAGTGGATCTTTGATGACCTTATCTATTGGGAAAATGATTCCAAATTAAAACAGATCATGAAAGTCTCAAGTACTTCTTGGAACAACAAATTTCATCCCCTGAGCAACAAAAATGGGTGACCAAGTTGTTTGGATATGATTATGAGAATGTTTAAAGGAAGCGAAAATAAAATGTGGTGGTTGATTCTCTTTCCAGGAAATATGATGAAGGGTCCCTCTTTTCCCTCTCATTCATTTTCATTGACTGGCTTCAGGCTATTCGACAGAAATGGTTGCAAGAATCCAAAATTTTCGGCCTAATCCAAAAGCTTCAATAGGATCCCCAAGATGCTCCAGGGTAATATTGGCACAATGAAGAGTTTTTCTATAAAGGTCACTTGTATTTAATCAAACATTCGACCCTTAAATCCAAGGTTCTCTCAAAGTTGTTTTCTTCAGCTATAGTGGGCCATTCAGGTTTTACCAAAACTTATGGACGAGTCAAATTATCTTTCTTCTAGGATGGTATGAAATAGGAAATCCACACCTTTGTGGTTGAATGTGATACATGTCAACACAATAAGGGAGATATTGTCAAACCTCCTGGTACAATCCAACCACAACCTATTCCACCTACGATCTGGATGGATGTTTCTATGGATTTTATTTTTGGATTACCCAAATCATGAAATAAGTCAGTCATCATGGTGGTCGTGGATCATATTTCCAAATATGCTCATTTTTTTTCTCTTCAACACCCATTAACAACATTCATAGTGGCTGAAATTTATATGGATAAAATATTCAAACCCCATGCAATGCCTCATTCTATTGTTTATGACTATGATCCCTCTTTTACCAACAATTTCTGGCAATAATTATTCAAGCTCTATGGAACTAAATTTCATCTTAGCATAGACTACCATCCAAATATTTATGGTCAAAATGAAGTGTTCAACAAGTGTTTGGAAACATATTTGAGTTTTTGGTCCAAAAGAAAACATTAGTGGGTTCAGTGGTTAAACCTAGATCAATGTTGGTACAACACCTATTATCATACTGCCACTTGCATGAATCCTTTTGAAGCAATCTATGGACATAATCCATCATTGGTTCTCCCATACAATTTGGGTGTCTCCAAGGTTGAGGAGGTTGATCACAATATCACCATCCACATGACCAGTCTCTGTACTCTCAAAGAAAATTTGGTAATGGCTGAAAACTTCCTGAATAAACAAGAAAATTAGGGTTGTTCTGAAAATCAATTTGTTGAAGGGGACCAAGTGTTTCTCCATCTCCAATCATACAAATAGACTTCACTAAAATCCCAACAATGTCAGAAAATTGCACCAAAATTTTATGGTCCTTATATTATTATCAAACGCATAGGGCCAGTGGAATATAAGTTAGATTTTCCCATTATTTCCAAGCTACATCTTGTTTTTCATGTATCATTCCTAAAGAAAGCGATTAGCACCAAATTCCACATGAATATTAGCCTACGAGAGTTGGATGAATAAGGTTCCATTTGGTTGTGATGCAAGAGCATCTCCCACATCAAGCGAGCCAGTGCGGAGACAATCGGACAGTTGGGCAGGCGCCAACACAAATTTTGAAAATCACCTTGGAAGTTGTTGCGCAATCTTAAATGAATCATTAAGAGAAGGTGCACTTGTAAAATGTAAACGGACCTTGAGCCTTTAGCTCTTGTCCTTAGTAGGTAGAAGGCATTTAAAGTAGTTAATGTAGGTAGATAGAATTTAATTCTAGATTAGACAGTTTTAGAGCGCAAGAGGGATACAAGATATAGACACCCTCATTGTGTATTGTAACATTAGTGTATGAAGAAGCATTGGAGCAAGAGCATGTAGAGAGCTGTGTAAGAACACCCATGTACAGATATTTGAATTAATAGAAAGAGGTTGATTGAAATTCATGGTTTTGTGTCTGTTCTCTGTGTATTGATGCTGAATGATATGCTCATTTGATGTTTGCTTCCTGTTATACATTTTCTTTATATGCTCTGTACATGATTTCATGTTTGAATTGAAGTCTGAGAGGAAGAAGGAATGAGTTTCAATTGTTTCTCTATCTGAGTAAGAATTCTTGCAAGGAGTGCAGTTGAAGTGTCTACAAGGAGTGCATTGACAGAGGACTCAAATAGTTTTACTTTTGTTCTCATTTCCGCTGAAGTGCATACAGGCACAGGAGTCGTGCAAGGACTGCGCAGGCCAAGGGAAGTCTCAGGGTTGTGAACCTGAGCAAATCGTTGAGAGACTGCTGCTACAGGAGTGCACAAAGTCGAGAGGATTCAACACTGGGAAGTGTTGAAAAGCTGTCGCAAGGAGTGCATGCAAGGGTTCTCTGAAAGCTCGAAGTTGGAGAACCTCGGAGGGAATTGAAGTCTCCAAAGGACGTGAAGGTCGTGGAAAAGCTCAGGAGGTATAGGACCTTCGAGTAATCATTAAAGGGTTGCACAGAAAGTTTGTACTGAGAGGTGTTCAATAGGCTTGCAAGTTTGCGTGTAAGTGGATAAGTTCCGTGGAAGAACACTTGATCATTCCCAGGAATTATGAAGGCAGGAATGGATAGTCAGAATTCCTTGAGGAGAATTCATGACATCCCGTGAGCTGTTAGATCTCACAGAGGTGCAGGGGAGATACGACGAAGTATTTCCAAAGTTCAAAGCTCAGGAGGGGCAAGACCGTAGATCTGAGTCACAAGGACCATCAGATTTGCACGTGGAATCGCGTATCAGGGTTTTGTGGGTAGAAGTCCCGTAGACAGTGCATTAGGAATAGTGAAATTGTGAAACGCGATATCCCGATAGCCAAAGGAAAGTGTGGGGCCACACGAGTCAGTGAAGTGGACAGGTGGCACGAGTTTCGGGGTTTCACAGGGTGAAGTGTTGAAAACATCACATCAGGATTCGCGATACTGTGAAGTCTGAAATGTCGATGGAGTGAAGGCGTTGAAAAATTCAACTCACGCGTGTGTCGGGTAATCAGCATATCAAAATTCAGGAGTCGGGGATACGAGTGGTTCGACATCGCGAGTGTCGAATTCACAATAGAGAAAACCCTGATAGGAAAAGGTCAGTGTTGACTAGTTGTCGGGTTTCAGGGATTCAAGAGTCCAACGCTCGACCACTGACCTTGCGAAGTAGAGAAGTCCGATATCCTAATAAGTAAAGAGAGGGGATCATGCAAAGAGTTCTTTGGATATAGATTTCCTAATAGGGAAATAGAAGAGCCTTAGAGTTCTTCAGGCCGTGGTAAAAGAGAAGATCATGTGAGCGTGGCTGCGTCAGTTTGGTATCAGAGCTCAGAAAAGTTATTTTCTTTCTGTAGCAGAGAAGGAAAGAATTCACCATGCCACTAAGGAGAAGGGACATGCAGTCACCCAATCCAGAGGATAGGGAAATACCGAGAAGAAGAGGCAGGCAGATGGTAGATCCAGCTATGGAGAGATAAATGCGTGATCTCCGAGCAAGACTTGAAGATATGGAGACAACGCAAAGACGCACAGCCAGTGCGGGGGATCTTAGTGATTTCGAAAGTGAGATTGAGGCTGAACAAGAGGAGGAAGTTGCAGCTGAAGATGCATCAAACGAACTCTTGATCATAGCTATCGCAAGGATGGATGCAAGAGAAAACATGGACATTCCAGTTTACGAGGGAAACTTGGATGCAGAGGAGCTTCTAGATTGGATTAGAGCTCTAGACACATACTTCGACTATGAAGACGTCGAAGAGGACAAGAAGCTCAAGCATTTGGTCATGAGATTAAAGGGACATGCAACATTGTGGTGGGATGAACTACAAGCTGACAGATGTTGCAAGGGCAAGAAGAAGATCAAAAGCTAGGAGAGAATGATCGCAAAGCTGAAGGAGAAATTCATCCCCAGATATTATCAAATTACTCTATTCAAGAGGATGCATAACCTAAGACAAAAGATGATGACAGTAAAGGAATACACTGAGGAATTATACAAGTTGAACATCAGGGCAGGTCATCGGGAGAGCGATGATGAGAAAGTTTCCAGGTACATGAATGGCCTGAGATATGATATCCAGGATGAGATGAGCATGGTAACCATCCGAATGGTGGAAGATGCTTATCAGATGGCTCTGAAAGTAGAAGAGAAGCTGAGCTGAAAACAGGTTCAGAGAGGCCGAGGCAGAAGTCAGCCAAGAGGAAAATCAGTTGCCCAGGACAAATATCAGAAGCCCAAGGAAGACTGGAAGAAGCCTCAGACTCAAACAAAGAGAGGTGGAAGTTCACAGCGAGGGAAATATGCTGAACAGGGAGGGAAACATACTGAGCAGAGAGGCGATTATGTTGATAACAATAATTTTCCTCGTACTAGAGGCAGAGGAAGAGGAAGAGGTGGAGTATTACGAGTGTCTGAATAAAAAGAAGGAAGCTGGATAAGCTCACATCGTCAAAGCACAGAGGCGGGATGTTGAGGTTGAAGACGCTGAAGGCGGAAGATCGCTCATGATGCAAAAAGCTCTTTTGACACCCGAGAAAGACGTGGAGAGTTCAGTCCAAAGGACCAGACTTTTTAGGACTGCTTGCAAGACCAAGGACAGGGTATGCAAGGTTATTGTAGATAGTGGTAGCATGGATAATCTCATTTCAACCGAGATGGTAGAGAAGTTGGAGTTGGAGACGATTGATCATCCAAGCCCGTACAGAGTTTTGTGGCTACAGAAGGGACACCAGGTAACTGTCACTAAACAATGTTTAGTTGAATTCAAGATAGGGGGATATAATGATAATATATTATGTGATGTCATTCCTATGGATGCTTGTCATCTATTGCTGGGTAGACCATGGAAATATGAAAGAAATGTGATTCACGATGGGAGAATGAACTCATACACTCTAGAGAAGAATGGGAGGACACACATGTTGCTTCCGATTAAGGATAGGGAGGTGAATCTGGAAGTAAGCAACATTGTACTTCTCATGAGTGGGAAGGAACTTCTTACAGAGGTTAAGAAGAAGGAGGATCCATAGTTATTTGTGGTCAAGAAGCCGAAGATTGTTCTGACTAGCACAAGAGTGGGTGATTTACTAGAAGAGATTTAGGAACTGCTGGAAGAGTTTGCTGATATAGTTGTGGATGAATTACCTTGTTCGTTGCCACCAATCAGGAGTGTGAGTCATCATATTGATCTCATACCAGGAGCCAGTTTGCCAAACAAAGCCATGTATAGATTGATGCCCCAGGAGAATGAAGAGGTTAAGAGGCAAGTCCAGGAGTTGTTGGACAAAGGTTTGGTCAAGGAGATCTTGAGTCCATGTGTTGTTCCAACAGTACTCAGTCTGAAGAAAGACGGAGGCTGGAGGATGTGTACTGACTCAAGGGAAATCAACAAGATAACCATCAAGTATAGATTTCCATTACTGAGGATGGATGATCTGATGGATTTCTTAAGTGGAGCAAAGTATTTTTCAAAGATTGATTTGAAAAGCGGATATCACCAGATTCACATGAGAGAAGGTGATGAATGAAAGACAACATTCAAAACAAACGAAGGGTTGTATGAATGGCTTGTTATGTCGTTTGGCTTAAAAAATGCGCCGAGTACCTTCATGAGGTTGATGAATGAAGTCTTGAGGGAGTTCATTGGAAAAAATTTCATTGTGTATTTGGATGACATACTGATTTTCAGTAAATCAGTGGCAGAACACTTGAAGCATTTGACTACAGTGATGCAGAAGCTACAACAGGAGAAGTTGTTGATAAACATGAAGAAATACTCATTCATAAAGACAGAACTCATTTACCTGGGGTTTGTTATTTCTGTAGATTAGTTGAGGATGGATCCAGATAAGGTGGAGGTAATCAAGAATTGGCCATCACCGAGAAATATCTTTGAGGTGAGAAGCTTTCACGGATTAGCTAGTTTCTACTGAAAGTTCATCAGGAATTTCAGTGGAATTAGCACAGCGATGATGGAAACAGTGAATAAAAGACATAAATCTTTTCACTGGACAACAGAGGCTGAAAAGATTTTCAATCTATTGAAGACGAAGATTACGGAACAACCAGTTTTGGTGTTGTCGGAATTCCAAAAGACATTCCAAGTGAAGTGCGATGCAAGTGGATTCGCAATCGGGGCAGTCTTGATTCAAGAAGACAGGCTGATAGCATACTTCAGTGAGAAGATGAATGAGGTGAAGGTGAAATACTCCACTTATGACAAGGATTTTTATGCTATCAAACAGGCATTGAGGAAATGGAGGCATTACTTTATCCCGAAAGAGTTTGTCTTGTATAGTGACAATCATGCACTGCAGTTTGTGACTCAACAGGAGAAGCTGAATCAAAAACATGTCAAATGGGTTGAGTATATGAAAAATTTCACTTTTGTGATTAAACATATTTCTGGTACTGCTAACAAAGTTGTTGATGCTTTGAATAGGAAGTGTTTGCTGTTGCAGGAGTTCAGAGTCAAAACGTTGGGTTTTGATGATCTCAGGGACATGTATGTAGATGATCAGGATTTCAAGGAAGCGTATGAAGCAATTGAGAATCCATTTCTCAGAGACAGAAGACAATGGGCCAAGTACATGATCCAGGAAGGATTGTTGTTCAAAGGCAATCAACTGTGTATTCCAAAATCTCCATGAGGGAGAACTTGTTAAAGAAGAAACACAGTGGAAGATTAGCAAGACACTTTGGCCATGACAAGACATTCGCGAAGCTGAATGAGTCATATTTTTGGCTGGGAATGTGAACAGATGTCAAGAGATTCATAGACAGATGTGGAATTTTCCATCATTCGAAGCGAAGAAGACAGATTGCGGGGTTCTATCAACCATTGCCCATACTAGAAAGGTCGTGGGATGTGATTAGCATGGATTTTGTATTGGGGTTGCTGAGAATACAAAGAGGTGTTGATTCAATCTTTGTGGTGGTGGATAGATTTTCCAGGATGGCACACTTCATTCCATGTCAGAAGACCAGTGATGCAACACACATTGCAAACTTGTTTTTCAAATAGGTCATTCGACTTCATGGTTTTCCGAGAAGTATAGTTTTGGATCGAGATACAAAATTCATAGGGAATTTTTGGAGGACCTTATGGAAGAAGTTGGGAACTAACTTGTTTTTTAGTTCAACATATCATCCTCATATGGGTGGACATAAAGAAGTAGTAAACAGAAGTCTGGGAGACTTGCTGAGGAGCTTGGTGATGGAACACCATAGCCAGTGGGACAATATATTACCACAGGCATAGTTTGCTTATAATGACTCAGTGAATAGGAGCACATGGAAAAGTCCATTTTAGGTTGTCTATGGCATACATCCAAGAGGAATTTCTGAGCTCAAGGATTCAGAATAGACTGCGACTAGCAGCGCTAGTGCAAAATAATTTGTAGAGGCGATGAAGGAACTTCACATCTAGGTGAAGCAGTAACTACAGAATTCAAGTCAGGAGTACAAGCGTAGAGCAGATCAACATAAGAGACAACTTCAGTTTGATTTTGGTATCTTGATTCTAGTAGATTTGAGGAAAGAGAGGTTCCCGAGAGGAACATGTAATAAGTTGAAGATGAAGAAAATTGGGCCATGTAGGGTCTTAAAGAAATTAAGGGAAAATGATTATGAGATTGAATTACCCGATGGGATCGAAATTTCTCCGATATTCAATATCTCATATTTGTACCCATAAGATTTGAGGAATCAGGAGGTAGGATTTAGCAGCCAGTGATCCAGTGGACAAAGCAGATGCCAGTTGTAGAAAATATGCAGATGGAGTGGATACTGGACAAGAGAGTGAGCAAGAGGACAAGGCAAAAGTAGTACTTTGAGTATCTGGTCAAGTGGAAGAACCATCCAGTTGAAGATGCCAGCTGGGAGACCGAAGCGGAGATACAGAGGCATGGAAAAATCATGTAGGAGCTCATGGACAGGATCCCATGAAAGTTTTCAAGTGAAGGAGTATGATCCAGGAGCATCTCCCACATCAAGCGAGCCAGCATGGAGACAATCAGACAGCTGGGCAGGCACCAGCACAAATTTTGAAAATCACATTGGAAGTTGTTGTGCGATCTTAAATGAGTCATTAAGAGAAGGTGCACTTGTAAAATGTAAACGGACCTTGAGCCTTTAGCTCTCGCCCTTAGTAGGTAGAAGGAATTTAAAGTAGTTAATGCAGGTAGATAGAATTTAATTCTAGATTAGACAGTTTT
>SNQJ01S0001422.1:196628-218718 GCA_010110895.2 Picea sitchensis | reverse complement strand
TGTTGAATAATGTTTTCTTCATGATTTTCTTCTTCTTCATTGGAATTTTCTTCTTCAGTGTCATTTCTTTCAATCCTTGGATGTGGACATTCAAATTCAACATGACCTACTCCTTCACAATTAAAGAAAAAGAATTAACCTCTATTTTCTTCTTTGAAATATGAGATGTTGTAATTTTCTTCAACTTCTTCGTCTTCTTCTTATTCCGCGTCTTCCCTTACATAAAGGTCTTGTAGCTTGTCAAAAATCTCTTTTGATGATGCACATGATCCCACCTTGAATTTCACTGAATCTATCAAACCATCCAAGATGGTATCTATTGCCAATTTGTTGTTCCTTTTTTCTTCCTTCTAAGATGCAGTCTTTGGTTTCTTCAAAGCATTGTATCCTGAAGCAACTGAGAACCAAACATATTCCCCAAGAGATTTCAATTATGTTTCCATTCTATTACTCTAGTATTCAAAATTGCTTCTATCAAATGGTGGAATCCCATTTGGAATTTTGTCTTCCATTTCTTCTTAGGATCTTCCTTCCAGTGGTTAAACTGTATTGAAGACATCCCGCTCTGATACCAATTGTTGATACTGAGATGGGGGTGAATCAGTATCAAGTACAATTTAAAACCTTTTTCAACTTATACTTAAATCATTCAACTATATCCAATGAGAAATGAACAATAGTATAAGAGTTACACAGATACACCACAATACACCATGCACAATATATGAGAAATAATCAATAGTTATTGTTCAAGGGAAGTAATGACTTCCAAAGGTAGCTACAGCTTCCAAATGTAAAGGTAGGGATAAACCTCCAAGAGGAAGATACAATTCTCTAATATCAAGAAAGAGTTGAACTCTCCATCCTTGACCCTTCCTTCCACAAAAGAATATATGAGAGATAATAAAACTTTACATTAAATCATCACCATCAACCAATCATCTCATAGAACCTGATAATGTTTCTTGAGACTTCTTCAATTTATGAAATTATTCAATTCTTGGAGTAATATGATCTTGTATATAATATTACTCAATGTATTCTCTAAAACTCCTTCAAGTTTCAGTCCTTGAATCCTCCCCAAAAAGAAGTTATAGAAAGAATGGTAGACTTTATTCAATTCTGGTCTATTTAGGAGACTGAAATTTTATAGAATGCCCCATGCTTAATATTTAAAATCTGATTCTGAAACTCACACACAAGAAACTATAGTCCGTAATCTTTCCAATGAGAATTTTCCCACGTAATTTTTATTCTCTATGAATAATTTATGATTGTTTTACTCAGAACACCTGTTTATTGACTAGCTTCAGGACTAGTCACAAACCCTATCTTCCATAGAGTGTATCTCCATAATTTTAGCGAATCAAGACATGAAATTTTTACCAGAGGTACCTTGATATGTCTTCTCAATACCATAGTGATTTCACCATCTGAATCATTCTAGAAAAAAAATTATAGCAAAAATGGTAAGATGACCTGAAAATAACATACCTTAGAACACATCACCAACATACTTCATCTCCCTTCAAATCCGGCCTTCTTTACTTCTTATTTCCTTTGAAATTCGACTTGTATCAAAATGAATGTATAATGATATTTATTTATACAATTTATGTCACTTCATTTTAACATTAGGGCCGACCTGACACTTTCTTATTTTGTAATTATTTTCTTTAATTATCTTAAGGGCCTACATGTACTTCCTTCTTCGATTCACTTTGTCATCTTCAAAAATTCATTTCTCCTCAACCATGAGGATCCACGTGACCTGGCACATACCAACGGAAACAACATGATGATATGATCCATTCATGGGTGTTGTATATGCATGTGCATTGTCCTTCATGTCCAAATACCTTTATCAATCTTGCGGTCCAAAACCCATGAATAGGGTTGACATCAATGAAAACAACCGATCTTCCAACAAAAAACTCTAAATGGGCCCTTGCGATGGACGATCCATATATACTCAGACCTTTTTCAAGTGGGACGGATCAACTATCTAGATCTATCTTCAAAACATTTAAGCATCCCAGCAAGGTGTCACATCATTCACTAGAAGAGAATTTCCAGAGATAATCATTGGTTTCCACGTTGATAGATGGAACCCACCACATGCATAGAACAATTCTCAGATCTAGGTGACACATGTCATACATGTCTTCCACATCAATGCCAATGTAGATCAGTGAGAGGGTACCATGTGTCCAGGGTAATGCCATCATGATGTGAGATTCCTTAGCTGATTTTGGGTGTTTTTTCGAGCAAGATCGATGACCCTTATGCATTATCATACCTAAAGTTATATTTCTATATTAGGGATTGTTTGACTTATGGGTTGAACCGGGTTCTACCTTAGTTCTCCAACAAAATTCTTATCACCATCGACCCTTATGGTAAACCAAAAGGATACATTGTGCATAGAGTACACAATGTAGTCTCACCCGAGATGGTTTATGGGGGACTACAAGACACAAGTGTCTGTAGTCATGGAAGGGATTGGGGGATGTTCTTTCCTACTTATTCTTTCTACTTAACCATGCATTCTATTATACTATTCATCAGATTCATTCATTCATTGGCATGTTCAATCTAGTTCACACTATAAATAAATCATCAATTCATATATATAACCATTCAAACATACTACATAAATAATAACACATCAAAACACATTGCACACATAGTTTTACTGTGGTTTACCCCCTAGGGATATGTCCAAAAAGATCTTCTTCTTGTTTATTATTCATGAAAATGGTGTTGTGCAAATTACCTTATAGAATAGTGGAAAATAGTGAGGTGTACCATTGTCACACCAAGATCCACATCTTACAACCTGAACCTCAGCTACTTCTCCAGACTAACTCCACCTGAGCTCCACAACTCTCAAAACAAACTTCAACATTAAAAAATTCTAGAATAGGTTCTCCAAAATATACTTGTTTCCCTAAGACCATACCATAAGCATATAGACCTCGATCTAATTATACCTCTTCTATTTATACAACAAAAATGGGATAGAAAACCTTACAATACACCAAAAACCCTAACCCTGACTTGGCTAGGTTTGGCCACCTTTGCATCGAATTTCCACAAATCTTGTCGCGTGTTCTTCTTTTTCTCAAAATGTGGTGCACTATTCTTCCTTGCTTGCTGTGTTTTTCTCCAAACCTGCCTACTCCAACAGGCCCCCGACACTAACATGTGGCTCGTCCTGATCCATGTTATCCTTAGTGCACCTTCTACAGTGCTACCTCCAATGCATGAAAGTTTTGTGCTAAATTTGACACTTTCTCTTTGGCCTCTGCACTCTTCCCTCCTAATGTCTCCAAACCTTGCGTTGTAATGTGATATCCTAGCACTTCTCTTCTTTCTATGAGTTCTTGTTCTCATTTTCCATTTTCTGTTTGGATCTCATCAATCATCCCTTCTGCTTGTTGTTGGAATGGCTCCAACTGAGCATGGCTTGCTTGTTTATGTTATTGCAGAGTCTTTAAATCTTCCTGTAAGTTCTTCAGTTCCTACATTTCTTTCATTCTAATGGATATGTCCATGTTTTTTTGTCTCTTCTTCAAATGTTGAACTTCCACATTCATTTGTTCCTCCCTCTTCTCCAATTGTTTGATCTTTTCATCCTCTTCGAGGCTTGTCCAAATCTTTGAAATCATGTTATACAGTTTTGCCACTTCTTTAACCTCCTATGTTATACTCTCTACATGTGTAGTAGCCACTTGATTCCTCTAATATCGTACCTCTGAAGGTGTTCTCAGATTTAAATTTTTTGTTAGCTTTGTTATTTCTTGCTTATACCTCTCCATGGTCTATGCAATTTGTTGGATCTTCACCTCTGTTGTAATCTCGCATGCCTACATGCAGTCAGGTATACTCTTTTATACCTCTGTGAGCTTCTTCTCTAGATTGTTGGCGTGTTGCTTGTCTTCCTCCTTTTCTAGTGTGATTTTCTCACATGCTACTTGCAGAATATCCTTCACATTGCGACTAGTCGCTAGGTTGGTATAATCTACCCTAACTCGAGCTTGCACTTATTGCATTACACTTGCTTGTAGTCCATATAAGGATTTTGTGGGTATTTTCTCCATGACCAACTCCATATGCTCCACATCCTTTACTAGTATTTGTGTTATCTTTTCATCTATCTATAACATGTCTCATGTGACTGTGAATATGTCATTGCTCACTAGCCCTATATTCACAGTCTCTTCCTACTCTTGTTTTGATAATGTTTCTTATTCTTTCTTTTTCTGCTACGTTGTTGGGTGATGCACTGTATTGATTTGTAGCCTCTGCAAGATGTTGTGTACCTATACCATTTTTTCCATGATTTCCTCCCTTTGTGCCTTTGTTGTGCATAATACATCCTCTCCTCCGTCTTGTACTTTGTTTTCTACTAACTCGAGATTGTCATCTTTAATAGTTATAATTGGAGGATTTTTATGGTACTTTTTCTTTTTTCTGATTTCTACTTCCTCTGTTGTCATTATCTTCATATTTTGGGTTGAGGTGTGTGCCTCATTTTTCATCTTTGTTGTTTCCCCATATTTTACTTCCTATGGGAGAGAACTATCACCATATCTTTTAACTTCGGTCCTTGATATTGTCTTTTTCTCTAGATTTTTTGCTAGTTGCACTACTTCCTGAAGCTTGGCTGTTCTCTACAACCTTTCTAGTATTATCTATTGTATTGTATGTTTTCTTTTATGTTCATGTTGTTGTTGTCTCCTTCGGTTTGGGTTCTTTCTTTTGTGTTACTGGCACTTTCCACTCCATGTGCTAGTCTTTTACAATCTAGTATACTTTTTCCTTTGATGTGCAATATCTCATTTCCAGCCACTTCGTCTTTGGGACCCTTATGGCATGGATCCATAGATGATTTCTTGATTATTTGAAATTTGCAATGTCTTCATTCCCTTGCATCACTTCCACTAGGATCCTCCATAAATTTGTTGTCTTTGTTCCATATCCTCTAATAAAATGGAGAGTATTGTAGATTTTAACCTTGTACAATATTTACTACAAACATATTTTTAGTAAAAGAACATAAAAGATACAATGGAAAATACACACATTACATAAAGAGTTTTCCCTTGGAAACCCAAAACCGGGAAAACCAAGATATTCTATATTCATTCACTATGTTACATTGTTAACAATATAATATACATATAGGAGTCAGGGGCATCCAAAACCCTAACCCAATGACTTGTATTAGTCAACAACCCTAATTCCTTAACCAAAAATAGAAAACCATCGGAAAAAAAAAATGTGCCAAAAAACCTCCCAACAATGGACACGAAAACCGAGGCAACATGAAAATTGAGGAAAAATGTGACACGTTTCCTGGGGAAACATGTGCGCATAAGGATAAATTAATCCCTTGGGGTCTTTTCATTGTCAAAACAGGGGCTTGTCGCAATCCAAAAAAGTGATTTTCGTAGTCTAAAAAGGGTTTGTCATAGGACCATGGATTAAAAGTCCAACATCGATGAGATCAATGGCCCTTAGTGATTCTCAGAGATCGTATGGATGACCAAGATTTTAGGGAATATCCTCGATACTCTCATCTCAGATTGGTAAAAATCCCCTAATATTTTGAATGTCGAAAGATAAAATCTTAAGGTATCTATGGAAGGAATTTTATTATATTCCCTTTGTTAGCCCTCAGCTAGGTGTCACATCATCCAGTCAGCAAGGTGTTATCAAGGCCAATCCAAATATTCCACATGGACATGTGAGACCCATTGTATGCAGGGGTAAAATCCTCAAATATGAGTGACATATGTCCCACCTATATTCAACAAAAATACCAGTGTGGGCAAATGAGAAGGTATCATGTGTCCATGGTGGTGTCATCCTAAAAAGGCACACACCTTTACTGATTTTCACTTTCGATCATAGTAAAATCAATGTTCCTTGTATGGTCTCTTATTCCTCTCATCAAAGGTCGAGATGTTTCCTCATAACCATCTTCTTCGGGTCCCATTTAAGTATGATTCTTCAAAAATCTGAATGGGCCCCTGCGATGGATGGCCCAGATCTACTCAGACCTTTTTCAAGTGGGACCGATCAACATTCCAAATATGTATTCAAAACATTTATGCATCCCGATGAGGTGTCTCTTCAACTCACCATCAGAGCATTGTCAAAGATAATAAGTGGCTCCCACATGGATAGATGGAACCCAACACATGCATAGGTAGAATCTTATATCTAGGTCACACATGTCCTACCTGCCCACCACATGAGCACCAACGTAGACTCGTGAGAGGGTGTCACATGTCTAGGGTCATGTCAGCGTTATGAGCTGTGCCTTAGCCATTTTTGGGTTTTTGGTCGAGTCAAATCAATGGCCCTCATTGGTTCTTGGACCTCCAACTGCAATTCTATCTCAATGACTGGGATTCATGTTTAGATTCCCCTCATTGGAGTATTTTTGGAAGCCAGAACCTAATCACTTTGAATGCGAACCTGCGATGGAAGATACAGATCTTCTCTTGGACATACTTCAAGAGGGACTGATCAATGGTCCATATTTTCTTTCATAGCTCTTGTAGGAAAAACTAATGAATGATCTTGATCTAATCATGCATAGATTTCCAAATCAATGATCGAGATTTCTTGATATGCAACTAAATCATTGGGCCTAAAATTTCTTAGATCAATGACTGAGATAGCTCTCTGAGATCGATCTGACGGCTACTGATTCGTTCGATCTTTGAAGTTATTATTTCATGCTCCAACCAAAAAATAAAATGATTGTAGGGACTCGTCAAGGACAACACGTGATCGATATCTTGGCCTATAGGTTTCAAGCTTCCCCGCGATCTTCTTATAATATAATTCCACCATATAAGGGGATTTTTTATGATCTTACCAGAGGGGAAACCATCCAAGAATCAAGAAACTGGAAGAGGTATCAAGAAGTGGTTTATGGCGTGAGCTAGAAGGATAAAAGGAAAAGAAGGCTTCCATTGTCAAGTTCAGAACTTTGGTTAGTTTAAGAGTTTCTTGCAACCAGAGTTGTTCAACCATCGAATCCCTGAGCACAGTCAGTTAGTAAATGCAACAAACAATAGAGATTTATCCCCTACATTTAATTTTCAATATGTAATTCCTCTTCCACTGTGTTTGTGTTCTCGTAAAGCATCCCCTTCCGCTTTTTCTTTTCTTGTATCAGATCTTATTTATAAATATTCAGACAACATACCTTTCACCATATTCAGTTTTACTGTATGATGCTTGGTTATGACATAAAATTGATTTCCTCTGAATGCATGACCATTTCTTGTCATTTATTTTTTCATTTAAATGATATGCAGAGGGTACCTCCATTTATTTGAGTGTTTGAAGATGTTAATTGTTTGAATAATGTTTTATAGATATGTATACATCTATTAGAGATGATGAATTCTTAATTTCTCAACACGCTATTTTGTCCGATAGGATACAAGATTCATTCTTAGTATTTCCCTATATGTTTATTATGTTTTTATTCTAGTCCACCATTTCATCCTCCTCTCAAGCTCGATTGTATGAAACACTCATGGGAAAATTCCTCTCATGGTTGAGAGAATTTTTCAGTTGAGCTAAGAATTTTTTGAGGTCCTATAATTTCAAGAGAGAGAGAGAGAGAGAGAGAGAGAGAGAGAGGGAAAAACTTCCCAAATATTTCACAAATATTTTACTACAAATTTCACCTTAAGACTCATCATGGGTCTTGGCCCCTAGTGTGCCTCAGAATCGTTCCAATAAAAACTTGGAACATATCGAGGAATAACAATAACAATGAAATTGTAGAAATGATCACAAATAGTTGTAGATAAAACATGTAATATCATCATTGTATTCATGATAAATGATAACAACATAATCATTCCAAACCTAAACATATAAATAGTTCATATGATGAGTATTCAAAAAAATAAATAAATAACATATCCGTAGAGTAGTCCCCAACAAATTTGATAACAATTCTAATTTCAATATGTCTTATTCTTTTCATTCATACAAAGATAAAAGTATCATATACATGTATAATAGGAAAAATTCCTTCTATATTCATAGGGGTTTTCTTTTATAAGATAAGAGAGTCTCTTTACATTCCATAACTTTCATCATCGTAGATGCCAGTTACGTCTTTTGTTTCCTATAGCCCTAACTTTCTTATCATTCAAATTCTTCATTACAAAATTTAAAAAATTCATAAGTATTAAGATCCCTCTGAGGATAAGTCATTTACAAAATTGGTCCATGACTCACATGCTTGATTTATCATATTTAACCCATCCAATTCTACTTCCTCAATTTCCAACTCACTATCATATATGTTGTCGTCTACTTCTTATTTCAAATCTTTTTATGTTGTTTTGACAAACTCCTTTATAGCTGACACACACTTCAAAGTTTACATGATGTATTGATTGATGATTCCCCTATTAATTTTATTCAGCTATTCAATTTACTGTTTGGTTTTCTCCCTGATATTTATGACCTATGAAACCCCGGTCTCACTAGGGCTTGCCATGTCTAATTATTTACTAAGTGGCACATGAAACATTTCTAGGAGCTCATCAACAACACTCCACATTATTGCACATGATTTCTTAGTGCTACCTATAGTTTCATGTACTTCTAGTTAACTATGTTTCCATATATCCATCAATATCTAGGTTTTTCATTGTTCTCTTTTGGTGAATCTGAATACATGTTTAGGGGATTATTTGTACAAATTATTCCAATGATTTATTCTTTCAATTACATTCTCTGTATCATCATACTCATCCTTAATTTATCTTAACTAATAAGCCAGTTTCACAATCTCTTAACTATTACTTTGGATGTCATTCAATTCAAGGAATAAATTTGTTTGTGCTTCCTTTAGCTATTCATTTTCCTCCAGAACGTCATCTCTGGAAACATCAAGGAACATGTTTTCTTCACTGATTCCCTCTAGTGGATTCCTCTTTATTTCTTATTCTATTTGATATACCCTATGACCCTATTTTTCAATGAGTTTATCTTTTTCTTTCATGTCTGTCTTCAATTATTCCAACTTGTGAATGTATTCATGCCTGATATTTCCTATTTCATCTTTATGGAGTTGATCTTTATTGTTTTTCATGATATAGAATTCATATTCTAGTTGTTGTTTTTTTATTTCATTGGTTGTTCCACGGTTGTTACCTTACCTTTGTAGTCTTCCAACTTGCATTTGAGTTCATTTACCATGATAGTATTAGGTCTTACAAATGGATGTAATTTTGTTGTTATTTCCTCTACCTCCTTTTGAGGATTTTATTTAGTTATATCCAACTCAATATTCCTCTTGGGTTTTCCNATTCAAATGATTCTCTTGTCCTTGGTATTTTAGTTGGTCTCTTTGTGATTCCCTTCTCTGAATTACTATAATAAAATATTCCCACATCCATCACTTCATCACCAAATTCAAGTAATTTCAAGGATGAACATGATAAGTAAGAATATATTACGTTTATAGGGGTCCCCAGGTTTATTGGAGAAGTGAGTACTGATACTTCCTTGGTAGATCCCGGAGTGGAACTCCCACACCTCTCTTTTTCTTCCTTCTTACTCTTCTCTTTTTCTAATTTGTAGGCTTCCTCTTCAATTTTCTTTTGTTCCTCATCAAATTTTTGAGATGCCTATTCTTCTAGCCTTTTTTGTTCTTCCTCATCTTTGTGGGCTTCGTTGGCTTTGGTGGCTTTGTCAACTTTGCGGTCTTTGTCATATTTGCATGACTTATCATATGCATGCTTATTTTTCTCTTCTACAAGTTTGTGAGTTGCTTCATCTTTGTGGGTTTCTTCATCCTCTACAACTTTGTAGGTCACTTCTTTAGAGGACATTTCTTTTTTTTCTCCTTCTTAATTCTCTCCTCTACATCAATTAATTTCTTCAATGTCTTCTCATCTTCCCCTGCCAAGATTTATTCTTTTCATCTATCTTTTCTTAAGTGTCGACCAACAACTTCTATAGTTATTCTTGAAAAACGAATTTCCTCATTTCCTTCTTGATTATAAATGGGTCAATCTAGTGTATCCTTGATACACGGGCTAATACTTCCTCATAGGTTTTAACCCCTAAAAAAATACAAACCTCTTCTTTCTCTTCATGCTAAAAAGTAGGAAACATATTTAGAGTTTTATAATGATTGAATATAACTTTATTAGGGTCGTGTCCTTTTGCTATCCCTATATATAAAATCAACTCTTTGAAATAATTTTTTTTTTTTCTTTCTTCCTACTCATATTTTACTACCCCCGCTACACTTATGTCATGTAAAAAGGGTTACTTAGGCCTTAAAAATCAAATTTGTACCTTTATGCATTGTAACCAATCAAATTAAAGTTTGTAGCAAAAGTTCCTAGTGTTTTGCAGTGCCAAATTGCCAACTGTCAAATCACTGCAGAATCATCCTATTATCACAAATAGTTGTAGGGTTTAAAAAATTTACTTTGGTTTGTTTTTGAGTCATAAGGTTTATGGGTCATAGGTTTTGAGTATTAGGGTGGTGGTCATAAGCATTGGTTTTGTTTAAAAATAATTGAAGTTGTTTCAACCTTGGTAGAGTCTTAAGGTCATTTCATTAAACATCATCACAAGTATATCAAAACCCTAATGAGTCACACCCCATTACCCTGCCACATCATAGCTCTGAAATTGTACACAAAGTAACCTTTGTCACCTTCTATCCATTTAGTGGTCAGTTCGAATTTGATTTATGCTCTGCCAACTCACTAGGAGAGTTCACAACATACTCAAAGTACTCCCATGCATTCATTTACCATAATTGCATTTATGGATCATTCTAAAAGGATTTTATAGTTTTTAGAGCCTATTTATAAACTAATTATAAGGCACCATGTCATCAAATTTCCTCACATTCTCCTTGAAGTATGCAAATATTTTTTGAAACAGGCACTCTGAATTGTCAAACAAGCACTTCGAACTGGTGTTGCAGACTGGTTGAAGAGGAGCGTTGGAGGTTAGACATATTTTAGACACACAGGTGAAAATTCAAAGACACCAACATTAAGATCAGGTCCACCAGGTACTCCATGCGAGTTTTCATCTTGTTTGAAGGTTGAGAAAGGGGTTTTGGATTGGCTTTCCCATTGGCACTATGAACTATCTCATTCATTTTTGTTGACATATTTCAAATTTGTTTCCATTATGATCTAAACCTTGCTCATTAAAATTGATCACCTCTATACTTCAACCATCTTTCCCATAGTTCAATTTTCACCTACTACACTCATTTTCCCCAGTGCTGCGAACCCTCTTTTCCAGGCGTTGTGAACTATGCGCTACAAATATGGCGTTGCAAACCCTTTAATCGAGCGTTATTTAAACCCTGGGATCCTCTGCATATTTACAAGATCAAATTTTTAAAGATAAATCTACACCCCTCCTAATATTGAAGTATGTGTTTGATCAATTGTTGAGCAAGTTTTAGAAGAATTCCATGCATTATGATGTTGATAACATCATATTTGAATTAATGAGAAAATCATGTTTTAGATGAGAATTTGATTGCACTTCCTTTTGTTTTATTTCAGCCCCATGCTATTGTTACTTAATGTGTCTAATTGAAAGAATATCCTCTCCTTACTTCCTGTGTATGGAATAAAATCCACGAAACATTGTTTAATTCCAGCCTATTGAAAACAATATTGTCATCAAATACCCTAATCTCTTATTTTTACTCTTTTCGCACATTTAGGTGCCATTAGAAATCATAGAATTACATTCTATAGAAGTAGTTGTTATCACACTAAATTGCCTTGGGTCTTTTTAGTTTGTTTTAATCCTTTTTAAGCCTTAGTTTATAATTTTTTTCTTTTAAAGTCTCAACCCTTTAAAATCTATCATTGGTAGGACCCCTTCGATGATTAACGTTTTTGAGTCTTATCTCTAATTTGATCCTCAAATTGATTTTTTCCTTAAACCATTCCTAGATCATGTTTTGTTTTGGTCCCCTTCATGATTTATCCCTAGGTCGATCCCTCCCATGACTAGATTGATGTGACACTCCTCTCTCCTCACTCATGACCTCATAGGCATACCTCAAACGTCCTCGCTTACTTTTCTAATCATATTTTGAAGTGGATGCGTTGCCTTCTCATCAGGCAGTTCCACAACACCTATCACATTCATCACACTTCCACTCTGAGCCATGATTTCCATGACTAATGTCATGTCCCTTGTTTTTCAGTGCTAGAAGTTGGTTAAGGATGCCTTCAAAGATCTTGCATTTATGAGCTTTGGTAACAGTTTTTTAATTTTGAAAGACTCAACAGTGTTGTGCTGTGTAAATTCATAAGTGTTGATCAAGCGACCTCATGTCAACCAAATCCAATGCTGAGAAATATTTCAGGGCCGATTTTTTCTCAAAGTTAATCCTAAGATTGCATTGAATATCTCAACATGTGTCTACTACGCAAGTATCCACTGTTACCTCCTCTCCGTATTAATCTTCGCAGGAAATTTGTGCTTGGGTTTTTGTTTTGCTAAGTTTGCACAGAGGTAAAATATTCATCTTTGTATGAAAGCCTCATCTACTCTCCTTCTCAGACCTGTAAACCTCATGGCCTGTATATGAGTCAAATTTATGTTGTCTTCCTTTGCCCTTGAAGTTGCAAGCTTTAGACTAGTCTATCCTTTGTGTATGCGTTGCACTACCCAGAGGCGTTGCTTAACCTCTCATTGCTTCCCCTGCCTCCTTTCATCTAGAAATTAAATGTTTTACTCAGTTGCATAGGGTCAGCATCGCATATTTAAAACCCCATTAAAATTCTCCTGAGAATTACCAAACCTTTTAAGAGCCCTCATTCTGAGTCATGGAGACCCCTAAATCGAAGAAGGCACATAAAGGAGGAAAGATACTTAGGATAGAACCAGTGGACATGTTTATTTTTAATACAAAACCCATGGCAAGAGAAGCCTTTCAAAGAGTAGGGTGCCTCTTCTTTTGTCAGAACATGCAGAGAGGCCATCCAAAGGTGCAAGACAATTTGCATTGTAGTTTGATCGTAAGAAAACTAAGGTTGGGGATTTGGAGTTTGAAGTGACTGACGCCTCCATCTCAGCTGCAAAAGGGATCCCCATTATAGGTGAAAGGTGGTTCAAATACATGGCTTTGATTTCAGCTTATTCAAAATATCTCTTTAAAACTAAATATCAAGCCAATGACCTATCCAAAAGTATTCCAAGGAGCCAATTGATTGAACAATTTGACAGACTACTGAAGATCATACAAAGATATTTTACTTGTGAAGGGAGATTCAACGCATTATACCAGTACCATATAAGATTGTTTCTACATTTTACTGGTAAGTTTGAGATGAATATTCATTATTACTTGTTGAGGATTATAGGTAATATGTCATACATGATACATGCCAAATCTAAAGATGTGGATTCTATCCTTTTCCACTATGGATTAATTAGAATGCTAGTATCTAAGGAATTGGGCAAGAAAGATATTTCATGGGAGAATTTTGTGGTTACCTCTCATTTTAAGTTGGATCTAGCACCCACTCCTCAATCACAGAGGGAAAGTTCTTTGTCACCTACCAGTGCTACCAAAGCAGGGACTAGTAGGAAGCGAAAGGGAAAAGTCCATGTTCAAGTGTCATAGGTCAACAAGCAGGTCATTGAAGCTGAGGAGGGAGTTTGTCCTTCTCCACACAGAGATTTTTCACCACCTCCTCCACCAGGGTTAGAAGAGGTGCCTCCTTCTACCAAAGCTACATCTAAGAGAGGGAAGAAGCTTCTCTTTTCCCCTTCTCCTCTAACATTCTATATCAAAGGTAAAACACCTTTCACAAGGTCATCAATTCCTAAGGAGGATTATAGAGAGCAGTCCTTACCAGACATCCTTATACAAAAGAAGAAGGGTAAAGGTGCTAAAATACCCTTTGATAAGAGAGATGAGACCTCTGAGAAAGGCATTGAGAAGGATGTCGAAAGAAAACAAGAATCCCTTGTACAGAAAGGTAAAGGTACTAAAATAGATTTGGAGAGAGAAGAGGAAACCCCTGTGAAACACTTCGAGGAGCCTCTGGTAAGAAATGAAGAAACCACTACGCAAAGAAAGAAGGTTAAAAGTAAGGCCAGTAAGAAACCTGATCAGGTGAACAAGACACTTCCCATGCAGGAGGAAGAGGAGTCTGAGGAAAATCCTATTAAGACTGAGCATGCCACTGTCCTTCCTAACAATCAGACCTACAAAAGAATTATCAAGAAGCTTAGAGATGCAAGGAAAGATATAGATCTTCTTAAAGAAGAAGACAAGTTCCACTTGGCCCATATGGAAGAGCTCATAGTTGGCTACAATAATACCCTTGACTTGGAAAAGTGTGCAGCGAGAAAGGCTCTGCCCCTTCATAAATAGTTGAAGAATATTTACATATAGAACAGAGGCTTTCATTCTCAGAATAGGAAGTTAAATGCAGAGTTGAAACACTTTCAAGATGAGGTATCCCAAAGGAATTTACAGGTGTTGGTTGAATCTTCCATTGAGGATGATAAACCAACGGCTAAGGAGAGCACATCTACACTGAAAAATCCTACCAATGCTAAGAAGAAGAAGTCTGTTGTTCCAATTGAAGATCCTCTTTCTACCAAAAAGAGTGTGAGGCTAAGTGTTAAAGTGACAAAATAGTTGGTAATGGTAATCTTCATTTTTTATAATTGATCCTTTTTGGGAGGGTTAATTGATATGCACATGCTATATATACCATCATATAGGCTGCTAATCATTTAACTAGCTAGGTTTTGAGTTTTTGCTAAGTGCTAGCTTCCCCAGTGGTAAAAGGCACTACCCATTATACAGTCAAGGAACTTAATTGAAATGGTTTTGTCATCCTGAAATGCCACAAATTTCTTTGCACACTTTCAATATTGAAGGCACTGCATTTTTGGCAATGCTACCTGATTTGCACACAGATGTAGCATAAGTGGCGCTACATATAGGCGCTACCTAATATTTAGCAAAGAAAAAAATTGTCATATGGGCACAACACAGATGCACTACTTATAGGGGCTACCTACAGGCGCTACACAATATTTTACAGAGAGAAGATTATATACACATATGCAGCACAATGACGCTACCTACAGGTGCTACCTTTTCTCCTGGTAGTGTGCTCCCCAGATTTTCTACCCAAAGAAGATGTCAATAAAGACCAAGGATCTAGGAGGACCAAGCTAACAACTTTGGGATAAAT
This sequence comes from Picea sitchensis, assembly GCA_010110895.2. Taxonomy (NCBI): domain Eukaryota; kingdom Viridiplantae; phylum Streptophyta; class Pinopsida; order Pinales; family Pinaceae; genus Picea; species Picea sitchensis. The sequence continues at coordinate 203,449 of SNQJ01S0001422.1, read as the reverse complement.
TGATGATGAAGAAGGATGGAGAAGCAACAACTGGAATCATGAAGACAACCACGTGTTTTGAAGGACACATTGCAAACAAGGAGCTACGTAGCAAAAGGGAACCAATTCAGTTTGAATTTCAATTGGATTAGTCACCAACATTTTCCTATTTTATAACATAGATGGTTAGATAAGTTGTTAGGGAAAATAAATGTTTCGAGTTTTTCAAGGGATGGGGGCCAACTTGTACCTCCAGTTGTTTCCTCCCTTTTGTTATAAATAGATAGATCATTTGCTTTAGCAGGTTTGGATGGTTGAGGAAGGCTCCCTTTAATTGCAATATTTTGATGAAGTGACTATGATCTAGTGATGTACTGGACTTAATACTTTTTGGCTAATAGAAATAAGCTTCTCTTTCAGTCTACTTGCTTCTGATGCTAAATGTTCATGATTTGAATGATTCACATGAATTATTGTGGTGATGTTATGGTCGATGTTTAATCATTATATAATCATTATGTTTATTTATCTTCCTTAGTTTCTGATGTCAAGAAGATCTTGTGATTAGAACATTTCTTACTTAGACTTTTGTAGACCTAATGCTTGCAGCAGTCCCTAAACTCCTCTCACTCAATTCTTCCCTCTGTTCATACATACTCCCAAACTACTAATAGAAGTTAGCCAAGACCTTAATTTCTGGTGCATGCTAGCCCTGTTGTATGAGTTAGAACATTACCATCTGATTCCTTTTCCATTGGACCCTTTAAAACACTCTTTCATTCACGTATAACTTGATGGGTAATGGGCTTGCCTTCCATGCAATCTAAAGGTGACTCCTAGTGCTAACATTCTTGGTTCTTTTGTCAGGGATGATTTGAAGACTTTTCCCTGGGATTAAAATGACATAATATTCTAGTTCTAAAGGTGCATTAGAGCTCAGTATTTCGAAGATTGTAGACTCCACCTAGCAACTCCATTGTTTCATCTATGGAACCTAAAGGCAAACATACAAGATCAAATCCACAACTACCTTTGGTACCACCTGAGGCTGACCTAGAGAAGATAATCAAGAAGGGAAAATCTTCCCAAAAAAGTTTTTTTTCTACTTCTACAAGTGCTTCTCGTCAGTTGCCTGATTCTACTCTTGATACTCCAGTTGTTTTATCAAGTAAGATTCCTTTATATTCTACTGAAGTATCTAAAAAGATTGATTTTGAAGAGTTTCATGTTGAATACTCTTTCATTGAGACTGAAGTGAAAGAGGAAAACATTGATATATTTTCTTCCCCTAATATTGAGAAGTGTTTCCTTCTTGATAGTTTTGAAGATTTCCCTACTTTAGGTTTTGCTACACCTCTTTATGTTAAAACATTTTCTTCCAGAGAAGTAGGAACTTCATCTCTCTCTCAGACCTTACCATCCTCTTCAAAGACTCAACCTTCTATTTTGAAAACTGAAAACCCCCCTTCATCCATTCCTTCCTCTCCTAATCTACATACAATCAAGTCTCCTTCTCCTTCTTGTTCACTGAGAATCCAAAATCAAATGGAAGTTGCTAACCCCCTTGGCAATAGGATGCATGCCATAGTGGCTACAAGATATGCTCCTCTACTTTTACCTCAACCACTAAATGCTCTTCCCCCTGGAGATTATTTGAAATACATGCCTAAGTGCATGAGAGAAGAAGATGTAACGGCTGAGGAACATCTTGTTGCTTTCTATAGTTATGAAGATAACCAAAATATTGAAAATGAAGATGGTTGGATGAGATTTTTTGTCCAAATCCTGTTTGGTGAGGCTATGAAGTGGTTCAGGGGTTTGGCCCCTGGATCCATTACTGGTATTAAGGCATTGGATGAAGCCTTCTTGAGGCATTGGGGTGACAAAAAGGATTTTTTGTACTACATCACTTAATTTGGATCTTTGAAAAGGAAAGAAGGAGAGTTTGTCTTTGAATTTTCTAAAGGATTTAACAAAATCCACAAGAAGATCCCTAATGAGATCAAACCCACTGAAACCATGGAAAAAATCACTTATGCTAGTGCTTTTGATTCCGAATTTTTCCTCCTTTTGAGAGAAAGGTCACCTTCTTTGGTTCATATGAAATATGTTTCCTTAGAGGTAGAATCCAACATAGTGGCATCAGATAATATCAGGGGGAAATATGATAGGGATAGGAGAAAAAAAAAAGATGAAGCTTCAACTTTTGATTCCTCTGTTGTCCATTCTCAAGTAAACGAGCTAAACAAATTAGTAAAATCTCTCTCCATTGAAATTGAGAAATTAAAATCAGAAGGGAAATAGACATATAGAAATGCTCAAAACAATGATAACAGAGGTAACTATAGGAGACCAAATAATGCTCCCCAAATCTTTCCTAGGGATCCTAGAAACAAAGAGAGAGATGATAAAAGGATACAAGATCCTTTGAAAAATAACTTAGTGGTAGATTAAGAAGAAGAGGAGGTTGAAGATGATCCCGAGATTCATTGTTTAGGTGATACTTACCCATCCCCACACTTGACTCAATCCTGTTATGAGCAATCTTTAATGGATATTCAGATTAATGAGTTAAGAAAGGGAGAGAAAGAAAAGGAAAATCCTAGTAGATATAATATGAGATCTAAGAAGAATGTAGAAAAAACTGATGCCCCTAATCAGCTTGTTCAGGAAGAATATTTTGCCAAGGTTGTGACAGTGAGAAGCAAGGAAAAAGACTCTCAAAACCCACAAGTTATGATCAGATATCCTCCTCCTAAAACCAAAGAGATCTTGAAGCTTTCCCCTTCCTTCAGTTTTGAGAATGAGATCTAGAAAATAAAGATCCCTGTACCTTTTTTGGAATTGATAAAAAATGAGGATTTTAAAAAATATTTATCCAAAATGTTATAGCCAGAATCATCTCCAAATGCCATTGATTCCATAAATATGCAAGATGAAAAACCAGTAGTGATTTTAGGTCCTTTGATAGAAAACAAATATGACTCATCCCCACCTTTCTATATTTCACTGAATATACATGATAAGGTGCTACACAATTGTCTCATGGATTTAGGGGTATCCCACAATCTTATGCCAAAATATGTTATGGATGAACTTGGGATAGAAGTCACAAAGACCTATCATGACTTATATTTTTTTGACTCCAGAAAATTCAAATGTCTTGGAGTCATTAAGGATATGATGGTGACCGTATTTTAGCTTCCCATCAAGATTATACTTATGGGTATCATAGTTCCCGATGTTCCCCCCAAGTCTGGTATGCTCTTGTCAAGATCCTCGATAAAAGTACTTGTGGTAACCTTGCAGATGGATATCTCTTATGCTAATATTCCTATTTTGGGGGAAGAGGATAGAAGACTTTACAGGGAAGTTCAATTGGCTTACATCATTAGTGATGAATCAAACCCCACAAATCACCCTTTTTTTTCTTTTGATATAGATCTGGGATCTAGTATTTTGCAACTCACCGATGCCCCTAAAGCCCCTTTAGAGATCGAAAAAAAGTCCATCAACTTTGCTGAAGAGCCTCCTCTAACTAATTCTGTTTGGAAGATGTTCTTTGATGGAGCCTCTTCCAAGGAAGGTTCTAGTGTTGGGGTGATCTTTGTCTCACCAACTCAAGAAATTATATCTTTGTCATGTAAACTAGAATTTGAGACTACTAATAATGTGGTAGAGTATGAGGCTCTTGTCTTGGGTTTGAGGGAAGCAAAAGACATGGGGATAGAGGATTTGTCAGTATTTGGGGATGCTAAATTGATAGTCCATCAGATTAAAAATCTTTATCAAACAAAGCATCCTAGGCCTACATCTTACAGAAATGAAGTATGGGATTTAGTGGACATTTTTTTCTCTTCTTTTAATATATCATTCATTCCTAGAGAAGAGAATACTATGGCTGATTCTTTGGATGTATTAGCAAGCAACTTTAGAATTACTATACCACCAAAAATTAAGTATTATGTAGAATTCAAATACAAGCCTTCTATACTGGACAATGTAAAATATTGGAAGGTGTTCGAAGATGATTTAGAACTTAAAAATTTTCTTGAGATTGTTGATGAATTTTCTTCATTACACATTGATTAGGATCATGATCCAGAAATCACTCCTCATGATGATGTTTTCCTTAATAAAATTTCTAATAATTATATTGTGCAGCAATCATATACCAAAGGGTCTGGTTCCTTTGGAAACATTATTTGATGGAAATTATGTGGCATTGAAAGGAAAGGTATCTATTGATGATGTTGATATCACTGAGTGTAATGTGGGCACTGAAAAGGATCCAAAATACGTCAAAGTGTCAAACAACCTATCAGAAAAGGTGAGGGAAGAATACACTAAGTTGTTGAAAGAATTTTCTGATGTATTCTCTTGGACTTATGAAGATCTCAGAACTTATGACACAAGAATAATAGAGCACAAGATCCCATTAAAAGAAAACACCAAACCTTTCAAGCAAAAGTTGAGGCAAATCAATCCTATGTTGCTTCCTTTCATGGAGACAAAAGTTAAGAAGCTTTTAGATGCAAAAATTATGATTCCTTTGAGGTATTCGGAATGGCTAGCCAATTTGGTCCCAGTAAGAAAAAAGAATGAGGAAATCAGACTTTGTGTTGATTTTTGAAATCTGAACAGAAGCTCAAAGAAGGATAATTATCCTTTACCCAAGATGGAGCACATATTACAAAAGGTGACAGGAGCATCCATGATGTCTATGGTTGATGGATTTTCTGGATACAATCAGGTATCTATTTTTCCATAAGATAGGGAGAAGACGACCTTCACCACTCCTTGGGGGACATTTATGTACGCCAAGATTCCCTTTGGTTTGATGAACGCAAGGGAAACTTTTCAACGAGCTATGGACATAACATTTATTGGAGAAAAGGATAAGTTTTTTTTTATATATTAGGATGACATAACTGTGTATTCTCAGTCTGATAAGGAATACTGTGATAATTTAAGAAAGGATTTCTTGAAATGCAGAAAATTTGGCCTCACTTTGAATCCAAAAAAATCATTGTTTGCCATGAAAGAAGGAAAATTATTGGGGCATATCATTTCATCTGAAGGGGTAAGGATTGATTCCAGCAGGGTTGAGGCTATACAAACATTTTCACTCCCTAGATCTAAAAAAGAGGTACAATATTTTCTGGGAAAATCAATGTTTTGAGAAGATTTGTGTCAAATTTTGCTGAGTTAGTTAAGTATATCACAACCATGCTGAGGAAGGATAGTGAAATCAAATGGAATGATGAGGCCTATCATTCTTTTGATCAAATAAAGAAATCCTTGATAGATGCCCTGGTTCTTGTCAGCCCCAACTACTCCAAGGACTTTCTTATTTTTTCTTTTGCCTCTTTTGACACAATAGCAACATTCCTATTGCAGAAGAATGTTGAAGGCTTAGAGAATTCCATTGCCTTTTTCAGTAGGGTATTGAGAGATGCATAACTAAAGTATGGCATTATGGACAAACCGACCTATGTATTAGTTAAATCTCTTAAGTCCTTCAGATTTTATGTTCTGCATTCAAGAGTTATTGCTTATGTCCAATCATCTGTTGGGAAGGAAATTCTTATTCAGCCTGATATAGATAGAAAAAGAAGTAAGTGGATTTCTAAACTACTTGAATTTGATTTGGATATTAGGCCCACAAAATTGGTTAAAGGCCAGGGTTTGGCCAAGCTCTTGGCTGAATCAAATTTCTCGGCACTGGGGGTAAATTTCGTTCACTCATTTTCAAAAAATCAGCAGGTTGAGATGAATGATAAAGGCCCTCAAGTCATTTCTACATTGGAAGATTGCAGCTAGTACAAAGACATTATATTTTTTCTGCAAAATTTACAGCGCCCAAGTGGTATGGAAAGGAGCAAGGTGAGGGAATTAAAACTCAAATCAATAAAATACTGCTTTGTTGATCAAATTTTTTATTGGAAGGATCCATTAGGGGTGCTTTTGAGATTCCTAGATCCTCAAGAAGCCCAAAAGATTATGTCTGATTTTCATGATAGTTTATGTGGGGGGCATCATTATTGGAGAACCATCGCATACAAGATCCTCAGAGTTGGGTACTTTTGGCCCAGTTTGTTCATGGATTTTTGTGCTAAGATCAGAGCCTGTGCTAAGTGTCAGAAGTTTTCCCGAAAGCAACAGCTTAATTCTTTGCCATTGAAGCCTGTGGCAGCCTCAGGACCCTTCCAACAATGGGGCCCATATTTTATCGAGGAAATCCATCCCACTTCTAGTGGTCAACATAGATGGATCTTGACTACTACAAATTACTTTACTAAATGGATCAAAGCTATTCCCACAAAGAATGCTTCACATAGAGTGATCATTGGTTTCTTGGAAGACATCATAGCAAGGTTTGGGTGTCCCAACAAAGTCGTCACTAATAATGCTGCATCATTCAAGGTTGAACCATTAATTCAGTTCTGTGAACAGTTTGGGATCACTTTGATTCATTCTACCCCTTACTATATGGAGGGAAACGGGCTTGCAAAATCCTCAAACAAAAGCATTATAAAGATTATTAAAAAGATGTTAGACGATAACAAAAGGGCATGGGATTTGAAACTCAAATTTTATCTATGGGCTGACAGAGTGATAGTGAATATGTCCTTGGGAATTTCCCCTTTCCAGCTTATATATGGAGTTGAGGCAGTTTTTTCTTCACAACTTGCATTACATGTCGCAAAATTCTTCCAGGATTATCAAGGGGAACCTGATCATATGATCAGTGTAAATTCTAACCTTGTACAATATCTACTGCAAACTGATATTTAGAAAAGAACAAAAAAGATACAATGGCAAATACAAACATTACACAG
>SNQJ01S0001422.1:147369-192451 GCA_010110895.2 Picea sitchensis | reverse complement strand
TCAAAAGTTGGTTGAAGTGCCATAGATCCGGGAGTAGAGTGTAGACAAAGCAGTTGACAATCAATTGAAGATCAAGAAGGATTTCGACAAAAAGGTGAACAAATAAGACTTTCAATTGGGTGATCTGGTGCTCAAATGGGAGGCATTGAAGCAGGATAAAGGCAATCACGGTAAATTTGAATCTTTATGGATGGGTCCTTTCAAAATCTATGAGTTATTCTCTAATAACACTTTCAAGTTGAAAAATATGGAGAATGAAGATGTTTTCAGTGGCCTTGTCAACGGGCATTTCCTGAAAAAGTACTTTCCATGAGCCTTGAGTGGCTCTTCATGTCTTTGTAAATATCATTCTCTTTTTATTTTTGTTTCAATAACTGACCCCATAGCCCCAATATAAGGAACTAAATCTACTCATTATTGGCAGCCCGCAGGGGGCATGCCATCCCCTGTGGAGCCAATGTTATCACACAAAATTTCCTTGGGTATTTTTAGTTTGTTTCAATCCTTCTTAAGCCTTAGTTTTTATTTTTTTTATTTTAAGGTCTCATCCCTTTAAAATCTATGATTGGTAGGACCCCTTGGATGATTAAATTTTTTGAGTCTTAGCTCTAATTTGATCCTCAAATTGATTTTTTCCTTAAACCATTCCTAGCTCATGTTTTATTTTGCTCCCCTTCATGATTTATCCCTAGGTTGATCCCTCCCATGACTAGATTGATGTGACACTCCTCTCTCCTCACTCATGAACTCATAGGTATACCTCAAACTTCCTCATTTACTTTTCTAATCATATTTTGAGATGGATGTGATGCCTGCTCATCAGGCAGATCCATAGCACCTATCATGTTCATCACACTTCCACCCCGAGCCATGATTTCCATGACTGATGTCATGTCCCTTGTTTTCATTGCTAGAAATCGGTTAAGGATTCCTTCAAAGATCTTGCAATTATGAGCTTTGGTAATGGATTTTTAATTTTGAAATTCTGACCAGTGTTGTGCTGCCCAAATTCGTAAGTGTTGATCAAGCGACCGCATGTCAACCAAATCCAATGCGGAGAAAGATTCCAGGGACGATGTTTTCTCAAAATTCATCCTAATATTGTATTGAATAACTCAATAGGTGTCTACTACGTAGGTATACACTGTTACCTCCTCTGCGTATTAATATTCACAGGAAATTTTTGCTCGGGTTTTTGTTTTCCTCAGTTTGCACAATGGTAAAAGATTCATCTTTGTATGATAGCCTCATCTCCTCTCTTTTTCAGACCTGTAAACTCATGGCCCATATATGAGTCATATTTTTGTTGTCTTCCTTAGCCCTTGAAGTTGCAAGCTTTAGACTAGTCTATCCTCTGCGTATGTGTTGCGCTACCCAGAGGCGCTGCCTAACCTCTCGCTACTTCCCCTGCCTCCTTTCATATGAAAATTAAACATTTTACTCAGTTTCATAGGGTCAGCCTTGGATATATGAAACCCCATTAAAAGTCTCCTAAGAATTACCAAACATTTTAAGAGCCCTCATTCTGAGTCATGGAGACCCCTAAATCGAAGAAGGCACATAAAGGAGGCAAGATAGTTAGGACAAAACCAATGGACATGCTTATTTTTAATACATAACCCATGGAAAGAGAGGCCTTTCAAAGAGTAGGGTGCCTCTTTTTCTGTTAGAACATGCAGAGAGGCCATCCAGAGGTAGAAAGACAATTTTCATTGCAGTTTGATGGTAAGAAAACTAATGTTGGGGTTTTGGAATTTGAAGTGACTGAAGCCTCCATCTCAGCTGTAACAGAGATCCTAATTACAGGTGAAAGGTGTTTCAAATCCATGGCTTTGAGTTCATATTATGAAAAAGATCTCTTTAAACTTGAATATCAAGCCAATGACCTATCCAAAAGTATGCCAGGGAGCCAATTGATTAAACAATTTGACAGACTACTGAAGATCATACAGAGATATTTTACTTGTGAACTAAGCTTCAACACATTATACCAGTACCATATAAGATTGTTGCTACATTTTACTGGTAAGGTTGAGATGAATATTCCTTATTACTTGTTGAGGAGTATAGGTAAGATGTCAGACAGGATACGAGCCAAATCTAAAGATGTGGATTCTATCCTTTTCCACTCTGGATTAATCAGAATGCTAGTATCTGAGGAATTGGGCAAGAAAGATATTTCATGGGAGAATTTTGTGGTTACCTCTCATTTTAAGTTGGATCTAGCACCCACTCCTCAATCATAGAGGGAAAGTTCTTTGTCACCTACCAATTCTACCAAAGCAGGGACTAGTAGGAAGAGAAAGGGAAGATCCCTTGTTTACGTGTCATAGGTCAATAGGCAGGTCATTGAAGCTGAGGAGGAAGTTTTCCTTTCTCCACACAGAGATTTTTCACCACCTCCTCCACAAGGGTTAGAAGAGGTGCCTCCTTCTACCAAACCTACATCTAAGAGAGGGAAGAAGCTTCTCTTTTCCCCTTCTCCTCCAGCAGTCAAAATCAAAGGTAAACTTCCTTTCACAAGGTCATCAATTCCTAAGTAGTATTATAGAGAGTAGTCCTTACCAGAGATCCCTATACAAAAGAAGAAGGGTAAAGGTTCTAAAGGAAATTTGGAGAAGAGAGATGAGACCTATGATAAATGCATTGAGAATACTATCGAAAGAAAACAAGAATCCCTTGTATAGAAAGGTAAAGGTACTAAAAGATCTTTGGAGAGAGAAGAGGAAACCCCTGTGAAACACTTGGAGGAGCCTCTGGTAAGAAATGAAGAAACCACTTTGCAAAGAAATAAGGGTAAAAGTAAGTCCACTGAGAAACTTGATGAGGTGGACAAGACACTTCCCATGTAGGAGAAAGAAGAGTCTGAGGAAAATCCTATTAAGACTTAGCATGCCACTGTCCCTCCTAACAGTCAAACCTACAAAAGACTTATCAAGCAACGTAGAGATGCAAGGAAAGAAATAGCTCATCTTAAAGAAGAAGACAAGGTCCAATTGGCTCAGATGGAAGAGCTCATGGTTGGATACAATCATACCCTTGACTTGGCAAGGTTTGCAGCGAGAAAGTCTCTGCTCCTTCATAAACAACTGAAGAATATTTACAGACAGAACAAAGGCTTTCAGTCTCAGAACATGAAGTTAAAGGTAGAGATGAAACACTTTCAAGATTCGGTAGCCAAAAGGAATTTACAGTTGTTGGTTGAAGTTTCCATTGAGGATGATACACCAAGAGCTAAGGAGAGCACAACTACCCTGAAAAATACTGCCAATGCTATGAAGATGAAGTCTGTTGTGCCAATCGAAGATCCTCTTTTTACCAGAAAGAGTGTGAGGATAAGTGTTAAAATGAAAAAATAGTTGGTAATTGTAAGCTTCATTTTTTAGAATTGTTCCTTTTTGGGAGGGTTAACTGATATGCACATACTAGCTATACCATCATACAGGCTGCTAATTGTTTAACTAGCTAGGTTTTGAGTTTTTGCTAAGTGCTATTTTCCCTAGTGGTAAAAGGCCCCACCCATTATACAGTCAAGGCACTTAATTGAATTGGTTTTGTCATCCTGAAAGACCACAAATTTCTCTGCACACTTTCAATATTGAAGGCATTGTGTTTTTGGCAATGCTACCTGATCTGCGCACAAACGTAGCGTAAGTGGCGCTACCTAATATTTAGCAGAGAACATAATTGTGATATGGGTACAACACAAAGGTGCTACTTATAGGCACTACCTATAGGCGCTACCGAATATTTTACAGAGAGCAGACTCTTTACACATATGCAGCATAGTGACGCTACCTACAAGCACTACCTTTACTCCTAGTAGTGCGCTCCCATATTTGCTACCCAAAGAAGATGTCAATAAAGACCAAGGATCTAGGAGGACCAAGCTAACAACTTTGGGATAAATTGATGATGAATAAGGATGGATAAGAAGAAGATGGAATCATGAAGACAACCACGTGTTTTGAAGGACACAGGGAAAACAAGGAGCTGTGTAGCAAAAGGGAACCAATTCAGTTTGAATTTCAGTAGGAATAGTCACCAACATTTTCCTATTTTATAGCATAGATGGTTAGATAAGTTGTTAGGGAAAATAAATGTTTAGATTTTTTCAAGGGAAGGGGGCTAGCTCGAACCTCCAACTGTTTCCTCCCTTTAGTTATAAATAGATACATCATTTTCTTTAGCAGGTTCGAATGGTTGAGAAAGGCTCCCTTTACTTGTAATATTTTGATGAAGTGACTATGATCTAGTGATGTATTGGAATTAAGAATTTTTGTCTAATAGAAATCAACTTCACTTTCAGTCTATTTGATTATGATGCTAAAAGTTCATGCTTTGAATGATTCAAATGAATTATTGTGGTGATGTTATGCTGGAATTTTCATCATTATATTATCATGATGTTTATTTAGCTTCCTTATTTTATGATGTCAAGAAGAACTTGTGATTAGAAACTTTATTCCTTATACTTTTGTAGACCTGATGTTTGCAATAGTACCTACACTCCTCTCACTCAAGTCTTCCCTCTGTTCATAATTACTCCCAAAATACTGATAGAAGTTACCCAAGACCTTAATTGTTGGAGCATGCTAGCCCTGTTGTTTGAGTTAGAATATTACCATTTGAGTCCTTTTCCATTTGACCCTTTAAAACACTCTTTCATTCACGTATAACTTGATGGGTACTAGGCTTGCCTTCCATGCAATTTGAAGGTGACTCCTAGTGCTAACAATAGTTATGGACAACCAACAACACAAGAAGACTCATAAGGGAGGTGAAATTGTAAGGATTTATCCCTATTACATGCAACTATTTTATTATGAACCTTTGATCAGAGAGGAAGAAAGCTGGTGTTTCCTTCACCCATTGTTGTAGACAAGGTTAAACCTAGGAGGCATTTTACCAGAGTAGCAGTTAAGAACAATGATCACGTGGAGGATAATGCAGTATAGATTTCACTTCAGAGGACAGGAAAATCAAAATCTATTGAACAACCCATTGAGGTTATTGATATTACTACTCCCCAACCTAAAATTAATCCTACTTTCAAGAGGCTCAAGGGACAATTTAAAGAAGCAAGGGCTAAGGAAGAAAAATTAAAAAGGTAAGACTTAGAGTGTAGGAAGAAGCTAAAGGGAGAATTGGGAATGTACCATGAGACCATTGATAAGGGTATATTCTTATCCAAAATATTCTTACCCCTCCACAAACAACTCAAAAATATCTACAGACAGAATAGGTTTTATCGGGCTCAGATCAAAGAATTAAAGGCAAAGATTCATCCTTTTAGAGAATAAATGTCCAAGAAAAACCTGGATATGCTAGCCAAGGATGCAACAAGAAGATGCTCTAGAATCAGAAAATGAAGAGGCCAAATCTCCTTAATCAACATCATTTTTGGTCAAGTTTCCTGTCTCATATGTTTTATAATATTTTTGATGATGGTTATGTTGTGATTATTAGCTTGGGTGTTTCCATTTGATAAATCTTGTTAATATTATGAAAGGAACATTGTTTTTGTCATTTGACTCAGTTCTAGGATAATTAAGGATTTGATAAAGCCAAGCAATCCACTATAGTAAATTTTGTAGCGCCTGGCACTGCGAACTGGCTAATACAAACGCGTGTTATGAACTCAAATTTTGGAGTTTTGTGGGGAAGGATCAATTTCCAGATGTCGAGATGGATCCTTGCGAGTTGTCTGAGGATCAGTTGCTAAATGGGAGGCCACCTTCCTAGAGGAGATGCGCTCAAAGGGAAACTTCATCACTCTTTATGAATGTATTGCAAACATTTCCAACATTAGCCTGAAATTTAGCATTCTATTTTATTTTTGTTGTATAGTTCTAGCCATGCCACTTTAGGCATAGGAATCCTATGCAAGAATTGTGATTCAAATTGTAAAGATGTCAATGACAAGCTAAGCTATAAGATAAGCATTGTAAGACTTAAGGTGGGATCGAATGGTGTGTGAGAGACTCATATTTTTTATTTTGTCTATGTAACCGACTGACCTCCTATTGTATGAACCAGAATCAAGATTCTTTGGATAATGGAAATAAGACATTTTTCTTATTCATCCTCTTCTATCTTACTTTGATTTCAGTTTATTAAATGATTCAATTGGTTGATTTTATCTGTGTTCCAATTGAGGATCTATTGTAATACTGCTTGCAGAATATCAGAGTTTTCCTCTTTGATTTTGAGAAGGTCTTATATCATAGATTTTTCCTCTTTGATTTTGAGAAGGTCTTATGTCAGAGAGTTTTCTTCATATTTGTATCAATACTACTTGATGTAGATGATAGACATATTACATTTTCTTATAAAATATTCCACCTATTCATGTTGTGTATTTAAAAATGATCTGAAATTATTCAAAGCCTTATTTGTTGGGGTATATTGTATGGAGTAAGTTGTGATTGATATTTCTTTCTGAGTTTTCCATCCATTTTCACTTTCATAAATTGTTATCTTTCATATTATGATGTGTACTGAGTTTACACTTATACCAGTCAAAGTGTTATTTTCAGTGCTAATATTTTTGGCGTTGTTGCTAGGGAGAGAAGAGTGAAGTGTTCTTACCTTGGAGAATGAAATAGATCTAACTCTTGATGGTATATAGGAGTAGGACACAAGTTTTGACTACAATATTCTACCTGATGGCTCTACAATCAAAGACTCCACTGGAGGAAGAATCCTATAGATAGAAAGATGAAAATGTGGAAGGGAAAAACCAGGTATCAACTTATTAGTTTTCTCCATGAAATTTTGTTCTTTTTTATTATCTCATTCATGTCTTTCCCCTCGCATGTAAATAGGATTATCCTTTGCTTCGTCTACTCAAATGACCATAAGCTTGTTGTTATATACCCCTCTTTGGAAGAAGAAGTTATGCATTCTTCCTATGTTATCAATCTTGATCCCATCCCTTCAACTAAAACACATGGGGATGATGATGTACATATATTCATATATATTGAAAATGATCATTATTTTCATCTTGTAAATGATAAAGTTGATCCATCACCTTCCACCATCACTGTTGAAACTTGCAATCAACTTGTTGAAATTTAATTTCATCCAACTAAATTTCAATCTAGAATTAGAGGGAAAGTTTATAAACCCCTAATATTTCCTTTTTCCCTTCATGACTATCCTCCAAAAATTTTATATTACCTTCCTTGATTTAATGGAGGATATCATGTGATAGATGAGAAACACATGGCTTATTTTGAGCAGTTCACTGGCCTAATACAAATCGTTCATGAGGATGTATTCAAGAGGAATTTCTCTCAATCTCTACATGGGGATGTTGGACAGTGGTTTAGACATCTATAGCCTAATTCCATCGGTTCATGGATTGAATTTCATGGTTCTTTTATGAAGTATTGGGGTGAAAAAAAATCCTTTGACCAATATCTGATTGATTTTTATGCTTTGAGAAGGGAGGATGATGAAAGTATTGTTCAATGCAATAGGAGGTTTCATAGTATTTATCACATCATGCTTATTGAAATTTGGCCTACTGAGGTTTCTTCCATGGTATATTATACAATGGTCACCATCCCAATCTATTCCTATAACTTAGAGAAAGAAAGTTACCATCCTTGTAGCAGATGTTTGTTGATGCAGAGGAAGTAGAGAGTAATATTCGGACATGTGAACAACTCTCTTGTCAGATCTTGAACAATGTTTTGGATGAGAAAGGAATTGAGGAAGTATATGGACATCGAGAAGCCTATTTGAGCTTGCAATTGTTTCAACATGATTGTGCATCATCTTCAGATCTTAAATATTTTTCTAGTCTTGAAATTATTAAATCATATTTTTCAATTGTTAAAGATGAAAATGTACATTCTTATAACTCATACCAGAAAGAAGAATTTGCATATGTAGCCGAGACTTTTCATAATTATGAGAAAAGGGATGATTTCGTTGCTCATGAATATCATGAGGAATATTTTGTAGAAGGTGGTGACATTTTTGTTTCAGAGAAAGTTGATGCCCCTCATCATCGTATTGTTGACTTAGAAAATTAGTTAACATTCTTGGCTCATGATAACCTCCTTGATTATATGCTTTTAAACTTTGGTCAAGAATATAGGAAGGATCTACATGAACAGGTGGGTTTTTTTTAAATTTTCATCAATAGATGGCCAACATGAAGAAAGTCTACAAGAAAATAAAAAGAAACATATTTTTGTTTCAGCATGTATTAATTCTCCCAGTATTAACTTTATATCTGAAAATTTTAGAGAATATTTATAAGGGGACAGTAAAGAGGAGGTTGATAAATAATATGGTCAATATACAATGCTTTTTCTTCAAATAATATTGAGCAACAATTTCAAGAAGACACTGCAAATAAGTTTATTTCCCAAGGAGATAATCAACATCCAAAAAAAGATTTTGTTTCCCATGATTTATTTTAAACATGTGATATCTATGGGATGTTTCAAGGAGGTCAAGAGAATTATAGTATTGTCAAAAGAGTAGAGATTATGAAGGGACAACCTAGTCTTCTAATGCAACTAGAATTTTGTCATGTGATTCATGATCCTATAGCCATATACATAGAGTCTATTTTTTCATAAGTTTCCTTCATTAGATATTTTTCCATGCAAGCAAGTTGTAGCTGTAAGTATCAATTGCTCATAGACTGTCTATTGCATTTGTTTCATCTTTTGTGGGTTTTCTTAAATATTTACGGACAAAAATTTATATTAATCAATCAGATTCCTTTTTGGCTTGATTGGAAGTTTCATTACACTTGATTAAATAGATTTAAACTGGTTAGAGTAGGGTACTGTAGAAAATAATATCCGTTCCAAAAATTTTATTTTAGTCTTGCAGTATATTAGCAATAAGACTCCTAACCCAATGAAGGAACTACAACAATAGTTGTTCTTCACCCTTTCAGGCAGATGGATTTGTAAATTAGATAAGCAGGTTACAGTTTAAAGGTTTGGAGTGAGGTGATGACTCCTAGACCAATGAATAAGGCACTAGAAATACATGTTCTTGGAATCTCACAGGGAGCATCCCATCCCCTTTAGATCCATATGTTATCACAAGGAGTTATAGGGGTCAAAAAAATTACTTTGGTTTGTTTTTGAGTCATAAGGTTTATAGGTCATAGGTTTTGAGTGTTAGGGTGGTGGCCATAAGATTTGGTTTAGTTCAAAAGTAAATGATTTTTTTTCAACCTTGGTAGAGTCTTAAGGTCATTTCATTAAACATCATGACAAGGCTATCAAAACCCTCATGAGTCAAACTATTGGTTTCTACATCATTACCCTGCCATTTCATAGCTCTGAAATTGTACAAAAAGTCACCTTTGTCACCTTCTATCCATTTAGTGGTCAAATCAATTTCGATTTATGTGTTTCCAACTCAATAGGAGAGTTCACATCATACTCAAAGTACACCCATCCATTCATTTACCATCATTTCATTTATGAATCATGCCAAGAGGATTTTATAGCTTTTAGAGCCTATTTTTAAACTAATTCTCAGGGATCATGTCATCATATTTCCTCACATTCTCCTCGAAGTATGCAAATCTTGTTTGAAAGAGGGGTTGTGAACTGTCAAACCTGTGTTGTGAACTAGCATTACAAATTGGTTGAAGTGGAATGTTGGATTTTAGAAAACTTGTAGACACCCCAATGAAAATTCAAAGACACTAGCATCAAGCTCAGGTCCACCAGGTACTCC
Source organism: Picea sitchensis (assembly GCA_010110895.2). NCBI lineage: Eukaryota > Viridiplantae > Streptophyta > Pinopsida > Pinales > Pinaceae > Picea > Picea sitchensis. Next base: position 182,725 of record SNQJ01S0001422.1, on the reverse strand, counting down.
ATGAGATTTTTCGTCCTATTTGAAAGTTGAGAAAGGGGTTTTGGGTTGATTTTCCCATTGGCGTTGCGAACTATCTCATTCAATTTTGCTGACAGATTTCAAATAATTTTCCATTATTCTATGAACCTTTGTCATTAAACCTCATTACATCTAGACTTCAACCATCTTTCACATAGTTCAATTTTCACATGTTGCACTCATTTTCCCCAGTGCTGCGAACTGTGTGCTACAAACAGGGCACTGTGAACCCTTTGTTCTATTGTTATTTAAATCCCATTGTCTTCATCTTTACAAGCTCAAATTTTGAAAGATAAATCTACACCCCTTCTAAGCTTCAAGTATGTGTTCGATCAATTGTTGAGCCATTTTGAAAGGAATTGCATGCATTATCATGTTGATCAACTGATATTTGAATTAATGAGAAAACCGCATTTTAGCTGAGAATTCAATTGCACTTCATTTTGTTTTTTTTGAATCCCCTGCTATCGTTCCTTACTGTGTTTTCTTGAAAGAGTATCTTCTCCTTACTTTTTGTGTATTGAATAGAATCCATGAAACATTGTTTAATTCCAACCTATTCAAAACAATACTGTCATCAAATACCCTAATCTCTTGTTTTACCTCTTTTTTGACATTTAGCTTCCATTAAAACTCATAGAACTATATTCTATAGAAGTAGTTATGGACAATCAATAGCACAAGAAGACTCATAAGGGAGGTAAAATCGTAAGGACAAATCCCTATGACATGAAACTATTTGATTCCGAACCTTTGATAAGAGAAGCATTTCAGAGAGTAAGCTACATCAATTTATGTCAAAAGATGTAGAGGGAGCATCCAGAGGTGGTCATGGAGTTTTCATTAAATTTTGATGGCACTAAAACCAAGGTGGGGATATTGGAATTTGAAGTTTTAGAAAGTTCCATCACTGTTCCAACAGAGATACCCAACAATGGAGAAAAATGGTTCAAGGCTATGACATTAAATTCCTCTTTATCTAAGGAATTTCTCAAACTAGAGTATCAGGGGGAAAATTTGTCTAAAGGGGTCTCTAGAAACCATATGATTGAAGCTTTTGATAAAATGTTGAAAATTATATGGAGGTATTTCACCTGGGAGGGAATATTTAACATGGTATACAATCACCACATAAGTTTGTTGCTACACTTCACATGGAAAGAAGTTATAAATATCACATTCTACCTGTTTAGAATTATTGACAAAATTTATGATAGGGTTCAAGCTAAATCAAAACAAGTCGACACCATTGTCTTCCATTCTGGACTAATCAAGATGCTAGTGATGGAAGAATTGAGGAAGAAAAACACTAATTGGGAGACATTCATCACTTCATCATAGTTTAAGATTAATATTTCCCCCACTCCAAAGTCCAAGATAAAAATCCCTACTTCTGTGAAGAAGACTATGTGTTCAAAGGTCAACAACAAGAAAAGGGGTATTGTGACTTATAAAGCTAACAAAGCCACAAAGGGGACATAAGTACGAGGGACTTTATAGCCTTTACATAGGGAAGCTTCACCGATGGAATATCCCATCCTTATGGAGGTTCCTTCAAGGAAATCCATATGTCTAAGAGGAATAAAGTTGGTGTTTCCTTGACCCATTGTTCCAGACAAGGTTAAACTTAGGAGGCATTTTACCAGAGAAGCAGTTAAGCATAGTGCTCATGTGGAGGATAATGTAGTAGATATTTCAACTCAAAGGAAAGGAAAATACAAAGCTTTTGAAAAACCCATTGAGGTTATTAATATTACTAATCCCTAGCCTAAAAGTAATCCTAGTTTCATGAGGCTCAAGAGACAACTTAAAGATGCAAGGGTTGAGGAAGAAAAAATAAAAAGGTATGACTTAGACTCCAGGAAGAAGCTCAAGGGAGCATTGGGAATGTACCATGAGACCATTTATAAGTCTATATTCTTAGCCAAAATATTCTTACCCCTCCACAAATAGCTCAAAAATGTCTACAGACATAATAGGTTTTATCATGCTCAGATATGAGAATTAAAGGCAGAGCTTCAACCTTTTAGAGAAGAAATGGCCAAGAAAAACCTGGATATGCTAGCCAAGCTGCAACAAGAAGAAGTTATAGAATTAGAAAATGTAGATGCCAAATCTCCTTAATCAACATCATTTTTGGTCAAGATTCTTCCCTCATATGTTTTATAATGTTTTTGATGATGGTTATTTTGTGATTATCATCTTGGGTGTTGTTGGAAGGTTTACAGTTGGGACTAAGCTTGTCATTTATGGAAAGAAAAACGATGGCAAAGATTAGCATGATCAGCAACACAGTGATAATGGAAGAGTAAAATCCATTTAAGAATTTCAAATACCGAGAGTTGAAGTGTTGAAACACTTCACCACAGAATTGGCGAAATCGCGAAGTAGAGTTGAAGCGTCGAAACACTTCACCACAGAAGTGGCGAAATGCGAAATGGCGAAACAATCCTAGCCATTGGATCAAGGTGTGATCTGGGTTGTCAGATCCATGAGGTGAATATGGTAGACCATGTCAAAAAGGATAGTCATGGACCGTTGGATCAAGAGGACGCATGGCAAAAGATCAGAGCTAGTCAAAGATTCCATTTCGGAGTTTTGTGAATCGCGACTTGGAGTGACAAGAATCTCCATATAAGAATCAACGAGATGCGAGATCATGAAAAGATCAGGACCATCAGATCACCAAGAATGAGGACCGTTGATGTGAGCTCCATCTCAGAGTCTTGCCTATCATGACTTGGAGTGATGAGAATCTCCATCTAAGGATCAGCGGGATGTGATATCACGAAAAGATCAGGACCGTCAGATCACCAAGAATGAGGACCGTTGATATGAGCTCCATCTCGAAGACTCGCCTATCATGACTTGGAGTGACAAGAATCTCCATCTAAGGAACAGTGAGATGCAATATCGCGAAAATATCAAGACCGTCAGATCACCAAGAACGTGGACCGTTGATCTGAGCTCCATCTCGGAGCTTCGCCTATCACGACTTGGAGTGACGAGAACCTCCATCTTAGGAACAACGATATGTGAAATCACAATTTAATCGTAGCCATCAGATCAAGGTGTGATTTGGACCATTGATCTGACTCCATTTTGGAGTTTCGCGAATCGTGACTTGGAGAGGCAAGAAAAATAACCACAAGAACGCCGAAATCGCGATATGAAAAATCACGATATGATCTAAGTTGTTGAATCAATATCAGATCTGAACCATCGAATCATAGGACAAGTGGCAAGCGATTAGAATTTTGTTGACTTGGATTCAACGGAGCATGGTGTGGAAACTCGCGAAATATGAAGTGCCTTTTGGCACATCCTATGGTCACCACCAGTGGTAACGAGAAGGGAAGGAGTTAGTTTAGATAAGCTCCATTTAGTTCAGAAGAAGTTAGGTCAGAAGGATTTAGTTCAGATAAGCCTCATCTCTAGATTCACGAAATGAAAAATCGCAAAATGCATAAGTGCACGGTCACAGTCATTGGGCACATCGATGGAAGATGGATGAAGAAGCTAGAGGTGCTAAGCTTCACCATAGGGATCCTGAAATGCCAAATTACGAAATAAAGAAATAGGCACAAGATTCTTTATTCTTAATCCAATGGTTCAGGTGAAGTTGAACAAGATCGAAGGGCTACTTTTGCGCTTCTCAGTGTAATAGCTAAAACAAATGATGATCTCTTCCAGAGGACTCGAAGAGGACTGAGTGTGATCGCCAAAGAAGATGAAGAGTCTCAAGGCATATTCCAATGGATTGAGGATTATTGATACAGGCGATTAACAAATGGAAGGGAATTGAAGTCTGTAGCTGAAAACAAAAAGGATAAGCTCATCGAAGACAGAGAAGATGAAGAGTCTCGATTGCCAGAGAGGTTGAGGAATCTCAGCATGACATCCAGTGATGTTGAATGCATGGGAAAACCGCTAGAGAAGTTGAAGGGTTACCATGATGATCAAATAGAGAACTCAACATGTGGAGGAGATGAGTGCAGTGTGAGTAGGAAGAGGGATTGCGTGCATTACATGCACAAGTAGCACAGAAGCTATAAGTACACGATACAGAGAAGAGTTGGAGTTGTTGTTGGTGTAGCGGTGATTGTCATTGTTGAAGGTGATTCATGCGTGAAGAAGGAGGGGAGTGCAGCAGTTGAATTGAACATAAGAGGAACTATGTAGTGAATGGACACGACGCACAGAGCATAAAAGGCAAAAGAATAGACAACGCAAGTCATGTGTGCAGGAAGGCAGTGAGGTAGACAGAGCAATGAAATACAGCAGAATAGTGATGAGTCTGGTAAGCCATTGTTGAACATTATATCACTGTAATGAGTTTCAGTAGAAGATACTTATAAAACAGGGTGGTAGGGAGGTGCTAGGGAGGACTGTTGTCCTCAAAGGTTCAAGTGGGTGCCTGAACATAAGGAGTTGTAGCTTCATTCTAGTTGGTGCTAGAGAAACCAGGGAGTTGGTGCTTCCTTCTAGTTGGTGCTAGAGAAACCATGGAGTTGTAGCTTCCTTCTAGTTGGTGCTTGAGAAACTAGGGAGTTGGTGCTTCCTTCTAGTGGGTGCTAGAGAAAACAGAGAGTTGGTGCTCTCAGCAAGTTGCAGCTTGCAAAAATAGAGGTTGTAGTCTCACAATGAGTTGGTGCTCATATGTATAATGTAAAAGAATAGATAATACTTATCATATAAATAAAAGAGTTTTACCTTTATGATTTTCCTCGGGAAATATCTATCTGTGTTTCTCATATATGTGTGATTGATGTTGAATACTTTATTTCTTACTTCCCTGAATTTTTTTGATCATCATTGAGTGCCTTATAAAGATTTTAAAGAAACATGATTGTTTAAAACACATTAACAAGTGATTCCCCCCCCTCTCTCAGTTCTCCAACAATTGGTATCAAAGCCATCCCCTTTTATCTAAGGGTATATCCACAGAGCTTAAACATGTCAAGCCATGAGGAAATTCAACCAATGGAGCCCCTCATTCAATGGAACAAACTTTTCCTTACGGAAAGTTAGAGAGAATGAGAACCACCATGTGTCATTAGGTGAAGATGCTCTGGAATGTAGTGAATCTTGGTTATGTAAAGCCCTTTGTGCTAGCTAATAAGGATGACAAACTAAGAATTTAGCTTCAACACTAAGGCTATAAATTCTATCTTGATTGGACTTGTAGAAGCCGAGGGGTCGTAAAGGGAGTCATGCACCTAGGAACTACCAAAGTATGGGACAAACTCATTGCAGTTATGAGGTAATGAGAAGGTAGGATGCAAAGCTTCAAACCCTCACAGAATCACAGGTTTGAACAAGCAGAGAGATGAAGGAAGATGAAATTGTTGGAAAATACTTTCTGAGTAGAAGAAATGGTAAATGCACATGTAGAGGCACTTGGTGAAACAATTCATGAACCTTCTTTAGTTGGAAAATCACCAGAGATCTCTCAGGATAGAGTTCAACCCAAAGGTCTCTGTTGTAGAAGAACTTGATGATCTAAAACCTTGGAGTTTGATCAAGCTGCTAGGAACATTGTCTACATATGAAATGAGAATAGTTAAAGATAAACCCACCTCAGGGGAGAAGCATCATTTAAAAGAAGACAAGAATGAGGATTGAGCAGAATAAGAATTGAAAAAATTCATTGGCTGAGAGGAAAGGGATCAGACAAATATAAAGGAAAATTTCCTTTCAAATGTTTCAATTGTGGTAGGATAGGTCATTTTACCAAATGATGTCCCCACAGGAAAGGATCAGACATGTGATGATGAGGAAATTACAAACACATAAATTTCTTGAAAGAGAAAAACTTTAAGAAGTGTAATAAGTAAACAATGATGATGTTCCTTTAGATGATGAAGACAATGGATTCTCTATTGAAGATAAACTAAATTACCATACTTATGGCCAAGGAGGAGGGATTATGATAATAAAATCCGCAGTGATAAAGAAAGAAGTTGTGGTTGACATGGAAGGAGAAATAAACAGTGCATTAGAAGAGATCGACAGACTAAGAATCAAGAATAAAAAGCAAAGACAATTGTTAATCTGATTCGAAGATATTAAGAACATTAGAGACATCTTACTAAAGTAGAATTGGAAGAGACAAACAAAATCGAAGAGATTCTGAAACAACATTTATGAGAAAAGAAGGCAAGATGTGGAAGTATTAGAACAAGTAGTGAAAACAAGGGAAAAAATGGAAGTTCAAGCCTTGTATAATCAAAATCAATCAAGTATCAAAGCCTCAGAGGAAAGGTTGGCCACCATTCTAGATCAACAAAGGAATCCAAAGTTGAAAGCTGGCTTGGGTTATAAAGAAGGATCAAGGTGAGTAAGCAGGAATAGAAGAACCCATCAAGTTTGTCAAAGTACTACCAATGACAATAACAAACCACCTACAAAGAAACAAAGGGAGACAATGTGTCCTTGGTCAAGTAAGGTAAAAGATGCCAAATCTGAATTTGTAGAACAAAGAAGTAATGTGCTCCTTGTTGAAAGACGTCCTGACTTGGAAGAAATTGATTTTTTCAAATAAGACAACCATTTTCCCGGTACCAAGAATTTTTCTATGGCTATTGTTTCTCGTACTAACTTTGGTCAAAGTTGTAAAATTGTTCCTTAAGACTTAGACGCATGAGCTTAATTAAGATTTCAAAAGGAATAAATACTATACAATAAGAATGGTCTGACCAAGTAACAAACTAAGTGATTGCAGTTTACCAAATTAAGTCGGGGACATGCACTAAAAGAGGTCAAGAAATAATCAGAAGTCAATGAGTAGACAATTTTGCACCAATAAGTTTGACCTATTGAACAATGAGATTGAATACTACATCTGTCATAACTATGGACACAAATATATTGACTTCCGTTTAAGGGAATGTGAACCAGATTCAAAATCTCTTTTTGAAAATGTCAAGTTTTGGAAGAAGAAGGAGAGTGACAAGTGTGGATTAGTGTTGTCAAAACAAAGACAAAATGAATCCTTGTTTGGAAGAAGAAGGAAAGTGACAAGTGTGGATTAGTGTTGTCCGCTCAAAGAAAAATGAATCCTTGGTATATAGATAGTGGATGCTCCAAACACATGATGGGAGACAAAGGCAAGTTTCTATCTCTAAGTGAAAGAAAATCAGGAAATGTAACCTTTGGAAATGATGCTCTAGGTTAAATAAAGGGCAAAGGGATGGTGAGCTTAAGTAATGGAAAAGGAAAAGCCCAAGATGTTCTACTCGTAGATGGGATGAAACATAATGTATTAGTTGTTAAATCAAATTTATTAGTTGTTAAATCAAATGTATTAGTTTTTAAATAAAATGTATTTAAATATATTTAAATTCTTATGTATATGTTATGGCACGGAGTAGGGGGTTGGGGCTAATACCCAGCCCATGGTCTTATACCATGGCATACAACCTGAGACACATGCTTTAAGGCACGTGGGTTTGGATAGGGCCTAGCCCTTGGTATTCAGCGTATCCAAATGACCACAAGCATAAGTCGGGAGGGTGCATATCCCTTAGGGCATAGACTCGTCTAGGCCCTGATCCCATGCAAAGCACCCCATAAGCAGGAGCTAGCATAACTAAAGTGCCAACGCTTAGCCCTTTGGGATAGAACTTGGCCATATGAAGCTCATGTGACCTTATAAAAGGGGCGCGTGCCAACCCAAGGGGGCTATACTGTGTAATTTTAATTAAAAGTGGGTTTTTTAACTATATAGAGTTGATTTTGCCTGATTTTTGGACTAGAAAGTGTTTTTTTTTAGCATATATTGGCCATTTGGAGGGGGGATTTGATCCCATAAAGAGGCCATATCTTCAGGGGAAGTTGGGATTCCTCATATGAGTATGAAAAATGTATAAACTAGGCTTTTTGAAGCTTTGGGGAAGACTTTTTGATGCAGGGTTTTGAAGGAGCAGTTTGTAAATTTTGGCCTTTTCTCATGATTTAAGAGGAAATTTTGCCATGTTTTTTAGAAGATTTTGATGGTGCATGCATGAATCTAAGCAAGGAGGTATTGCACAGTAGATATGAAGCATGTAGTGTAACAGAAAAGAGAATTGTAAGAGAGATTTTAGCATTTTAAAGAGAAATAAAGAGGTCCTCCACTTGGAAGCGGGCCCGAAGACATAGCCAACAATTGGTGAACTCCGTTATCAACCTCTTATCTCTATTTCTCTTTCTATTTTGTTGTCCTATTCTTTTAATTTGCAACATGGATATTAATGTCTGATCTCTTTATTCATTCATAATCATCAAGTAAAAGTCACTTTTGATATTCCGCAAACAAGATAATAAGTTTGTGTATTTCACATTCTTATCGATCCAATGCATAAAATACATTAAACTAACTTGCAATTTTATCAATAATACCTTCGTTTTTGGATCATTGCAACATATGTTTGTTGATGTAGAGGAAGTATAGAGTAATATTTGGGCATGTGAACAACTCTCTTGTCAGATCTTGGAAAATATTTTGGATGAGGAAGGAACTGAGGAAGTATATGGACAACATGAAGCTTATCCGAGCTTGCAATTATTTCAACATGCTTGTGCATCATTTTTAGATCTTAAATATTTTACTGATCTTGATATTATTAAATCAAAATTTTCCATTGTTAAAGATGCAAATGTACATTCTTATAACTCATACTAGAAAGATGAATTTACATATGCAGTTGAGCCTTTTCATAATCATGAGCAAAGGGATGATTTCATATATGAGGAATATCACGAGGAATATTTTGCAGAAGGTGGTGACATTTCTATTTCAGATAAAGTTGTTTCCCCTCATCATATTATTGTTGAATTAGAAAATCAATTAACATTATTGGTTCATGATAACCTCCTTGATTATATGCTTTTAAACTTTGGTCAAGAATATAGGAAGGAGATAAAGGAAAATGTGAGTTTGTTCTCTTTCTCATCAATAGATGGCCAACAAGAAGAAAGTCAACAAGCAAATAAAAAGGAGCATATTTTTGTATCAACATGTATTAATTCTCCCAGTATTAACTTTGTATCTGACAATTTTAGAGAATATTTTTAGAGGATAGTAAAGACGAGGTTGAGAAATCATATGGTCAATCTACAATGTTTTTTTCTTTAGAGAATGTTGACCAAAAATTTCAATAAGACATTGCAAATAAGTTTCTTTCCCAAGGATATAATCAACAACCAGAAAAGGATTTTGTTGCCCATGATTTATTTCAAGCATGTGATATCTATGGGATGTTTCAAGGAGGTCAAGAGAATTATAGTCTTGTTAGCATAGTAGATATTATGAAGGATCAACCTAGTATTCTAATGCAACTAGAATTATTTCATGTGATTCATGATCCTATAGGGATATACATGGAGTCTATTTTTTTAGAAGTTTCTTGCATTAGATCTTTTGCCATGCAAGCAAGTTGTAGCTATAAGTATCAATTGCCCATAGACTGTATGCTACATTTTTTGCATCTTTTGTGGGTTTTCTTAATGAGTTACCTACAAAACTTTATATTAATAAATTAGATTATTTTTTGGCTTAATTGGAAGTTTCATTACACTTGATTAAGCAGAGTTCAACTAGTTAGATTAGGGTAGTGTAGAAAATAAGCTCATTTTTGAGAATTTTATTTCATTTTTGCAGTAGATTAGCAATAAGACTCATAACCCAATGAAGGCACTACAACAAGATTTGTTCTTCATCCTTCCAGGTAGATGGATTTGTGATTCAGATAAGAAGGTTACAGTTTACAGGCTTGGAACAAGGTGATGACTCCTATCCCAATGAATAAGGCACTGGAACTGCATGTTCTTGGCAGCTCATAAGGAGCATCCCATCACCTGTGGAGCCAAATTTATCACAAAGAGTTGTAGGGCTCAAAAAATTTACTTTGGTTTGTTTTTGAGTCATAAGGTTTATATGTCATAGGTTTTGAGTGTTAGGGTGGTGGTCATAAGTGTTGCTTTAGTTAAAAAATAAATGAAGTTTTTTTCACTTTGGTAGAGTATTAAGGTCATTTCATTAAACATCATGACAAGGCTATCAAAACCCTCATGAGTCACACCATTGATTTCTACATCATTACCCTCCCATGTCATATCTCTGAAATTGTACACAAAGTCACCTTTGTCACACTCTATCCATTTAGTAGTCAAATCAAATTTGATTTATGCATTGATAACTCACTAGGAGATTTTGCACTGTACTCAAAGTACTCCCATGCATTCATCTACCATCATTGAATTTATGGGTCGTTCCAAAAGGATTTTATAGTTTTCAGAGCCTATTTTCAAACTAATTCTTAGGGATCATGTCATCAAATTTCCTCACATTCTCCTTGAAGTATGCAACTCTTGTTTGAAAAAGGGGTTGTGAACTGTCAAACTAGCATTGTGGACTGGTTGAAGAGGAGATATGGTGGTAAGAAAACTTGTATACACCCCTATGAAAATTCAAAGACACCAACATCAAGGTCAGGTCCACCAGGTCTCCATGATATTTTTCATCCTATTTGAAGGTTGAGAAAGGGGTTTTGGGTTGGATTTCCCATTAGCACTGCAAACTGTCTCATTAATTTATGCTTACAGATTTCAAATTTGTTTCCATTATGATATGAACCATGATCATTAAACCTCATCACCTCTAGACTTCAAAAATCTTTCCAACAGTTCAGTTTTCACCTGTTGCACTCATTTTCCCTAGCACTACGAACCCTCTATTCCAGGAGTTGCGAACTGTGCGCTACAAATAGGGCACTGTGAACCCTCTGTTCTAGTGTTTTTTAAACCCCATCCTCTACGTATTTACAAGATTTACTTTTTAAATATAAATATACACCCCTCCTAATCTTCAAGTATGTGTTTGATTAGTTGTTGATCAAATTTTAAAAGAATTGCATGCATTATCATGCTGATCAACTGATATTTGAATTAATGAGAAAACCATGTTTTAGCTGATAATTCACTTTCACTTCCTTTTGTTTTATTTCAACCCCCTACTATTGTTCCTTACTGTGTATGATTGAAAGAGTATCTTCTCCTTACTTCCTGTGTATGGAATAAAATACACAAAACATTGTTTAATTCTAGCCTACGATATTATCATCAAATACCCTAATCTCATGTTTTCCCTTGTTTCACACATTTAGATACCATTAAACTCACATAAATACATTATACATAAGTAGTTATGGAAAATCAACAACACAAGAAGAATCATAAGGGAGGTGAAATTGTAAGGACAGATCCCTATGACATGCAACTATTTGATTCTAAACCTTTGATCAGAGAAGCATTTCAGAGAGTAAGTTGCATAAATTTTTGTCAAAATATGCAGAGGGGGCATCTAGAGGAGGCTAGGGAGTTTGCATTAAAATTTGATGGCACTAAAACCAAGGTTGGGAGATTGGAATTTGAAGTTTTGAAAAGTTCCATCTCTATTGCAACAAAAATACCCAACAATGGAGAAAAATGGTTCAAGGCTATGACATTAAATGCCTATTTCTCCAAGTATTTTCTCAAACTAGAGTATCAGGGGGACAATTTGTTGAAAGGGGTCCCAAGAAACAATATTCTTGAAGGTTTTGATAAAATGTTGAAATTTATCCAAAGGTATTTCACATGTGATAGAATATTTAACATGGTATACCAATACCACATAAGGATGATGCTACACTTCACAAGGAAATAAGTTATTAACCTCACATTCTACCAGTTTAGAAGTATTGACAAAATATCTAATAGGGTTCAAGCTAAATCAAAACAATTCGACACCAGTGTCTTCCATTCTAGCCTGATTAAGATGTTGGTGATGGAAGAATTAAGGATTACAAACACTGTTTGGGAGACATTCCTCAGTTCATCACAGTTTCATATTAATATTTCCCCCACTCTACAATGCAAGATACAAAGACCCACTCTTGTGAAGAAGACTATGTGTTCAAATGTCAACAAGAGGAAAATGGATATTGTGACTGGTAAAGCCGACAAAGACACAAAGAGAACAAAAGTACAAGGGCCTTCACAACCTTCACATAGGGAATATTCACCCATGGCATATCCCAGCCCTATGTAGGTTCCTTCAATTAAATATGTAGGTCTGAGAGGAAGAAAGTTGGTGTTTCCTTCACCCATTGTTGTTGACAAGGTTAAAACTAGGAGGCCTTTTACCAAAGAAGCATCGAAGCATAGTGCTCCTATGGAGGATAATGCAACATATATTTCAAATCAGAGAAAAACAAAATACAAAGCTATTGAAAAACCCATTGTTGTTAATGATATTACTACTCCCCAGCCTGAAAGTAATCCTACTTTCAAGAGGCTCAAGAGACAACTTAAAGAAGCAAGGGTTGAGGCAGAAAAATTAAAAAGGGAAGACCTAGATTCTAGGAAGAATCTTAATGGATCATTGGACATGTACCATGAGACCATTGATAAGGATCTATTCTTAGCCAAAATATTCTTACCCCTCCATAGACAACTTAGAAATCTCTACAGACAAAATAGGTTTTATCTGGATCAGATCAAAGAATTAAAGGAAGAGCTTCATCATTTTAGAGAATAAATGACCAACAAAAGCCTGGATATGCTATCCAAGGATGCAACAAGAAGAAGCTCTAGAATCAGAAAATGAAGTTGCCAAATCTCCTTAATCAACATCATTTTTGGTCAAGTTTCCTTTCTCATATGTTTTATAATTTTTTTTATGATGGTTATGTTGTGATTATCAGCTTGGGTGTTTCCATTGGATCAAGCTTGTTAATATTATGAAAGGAACATTTTTTTTGGCATTTGACTAATTTATGGGATAATTAAGGCTTTGATAAAGCAAAGTAAGCCACTACAGGAATGTTTGCAACACCTAGCACTCTGAATTGGCTAATAAAAACCGGTGTTGTGAACTGGCGTTGTGAACTCAAGTTTTGGAGTTTTGGGGTGAAGGATCGATTTTCATATGTCAAGATGGATCCTTGCCATTTTTTTCAGGATGAGTTGCAAGCTTGGAGGCCACCTCCCTAGAGGAGATGCCCTCAAAGGGACACCTCATCAGTCTTTATGAATATGTGGAAAATATTTCCAACATTATCTTGAAATTTAGCATTCTGTTTTATTTTTATTGTACAGTTGTAGTCATGCCACTTTAGGCATAGGAATCCTATGCAGGAATTTTTATTTGAATTGTAAAGTTGTCAATGAAAGCATAGGTTATAATATAAGCATTGTAGGATTGAAGGTGGGTTCGAATGGTATGTGAGAGACTCATATTTTTTATATTGTGTATGTAACATACTGACCTCCTATTGTATGAACCAGACTCAAGACTCTTTGGATAATGGAAATCAAACCTTTTTTTTATTCATCATCTTCTATCTTACTTTGATTTCAATTTATTGAATGATCCAGTTGGCTTATTGTATCTGTGTTGCAATTGAGGATCTATTGTAATACTGCTTGCAGAATATCAGATTTTTCCTCTTTGATTTTGAGAAGTTCTTATGTCAAAGAGTTTTCTTCATATGTGTATAAATACTACATTATGTAGATGATAGACATATTACGTTTTCTTGTAAAATATTCCATCTATTCATGTTGAGTCTTTAAAAAATAATCTGAAATTTTTCAAAGCCTTATTTGCTAAGGTATATTGTATGGAGTAAGATGTGATTGACAATTCTATCTAATTTTTCCATCCATTTTCACTTTTAAAAATCGTTATCTTTCATATTATGATGGGTATTGAGCTTGCACTTATAGCAATCAACGTGTGTCTTTCAATTCTAAAGCATCCAGTCCTCATAATAGTTTGTAATAATAAGTTTTAGGAATGGGATTTAGTGGTTTCTTGGTCTCAAATTAATGTCATTGTGAATTGTTATCCAAAGTGGGCTCTTGCATCATGTTACAACCATCAAACAATTTAAACTTCCTTCATTGTGAAAATGCTTATTCACTTCCAAAACTTTGTTTCAGCCCAAATTGTCAAAAGTATTTCCCTTCGATGATGCTAAGACCCTGATTACTAATCATAACTTCCATCCTATCGAGATTTTTCTTCTCCATTCCTATCCCGTACCAAATTCTTGTTCACTACAGAAAATCCATCTCGCTCCAAAATTCCACTTGTTGTTGAAACCTTGTTTCTTGACTAAACCCTAAGGATTTAATAATTCATGTAGACTACCAAATTTTGTTGCTATATAATATCGAACCATTTGTCTTACCCTCTAATTGATAGACATGGAAACTAACAAGAAAAATAACAAGACATACAAGGGAGGTGAGATCCTGAGGTTTGAACCTCATGATATGCAGTTGTTGAATTCAAACCCTATCTTCAGAGAATATTTTCAAAGAGTGGGATGCCTCACTTTTTGTGAAAAGTTGTATGGAGTCCAAATGGAACTAGCCAATAAGTTCACCATGAAGTTTGATTGGGTCAAAACAAGAGTTGCACCATTGGAATTTTAGGTTACAGAGCAAACTTTTGCAGCAACTACAGAAATACCTTCTCAAGATGAGAAATGGTTCAAGGGGATGGCCCTAGACCCTACATAATGTAATGACTACCTCAATCCAGAGTATCAGAATGAAAACCTAGCAAAAGAAGTGCCAAGGAATAATATTATAGATCATTATTACAAGCTTCTAAGAGTGATTCAAGAATATTTTACTTGTGAAGGGAACTTCAACATGGTTTACCAATATCATATTATACTTCTCATGCATTTCAATGGTAAGAAAGATCTCAATCTTACTTTTTGTCTTTATAGAAGTTTGGGGAAGATAGTTGACAAGGTGCAAGGAAAGTCTAAGAATATTTAACATAGTGTCTTTCATTTTGGCCTCATAAATCTCATGGTCCTAGAAGAAGTTAGAAAAACAAATGGAGAATGGGATTCCTTTTTTTCTACAATAAGGTTTAGTCCAAAGGCTACTAGTTCTCCAACATATAAGAAGAGTACCCTTTATACAAGTGATAAGACAACATTTGGTAGTGCAAAAAGAAACGGAGGAAATGATAAAGAGAAACAACCAGTCATAGTGGAAGCCGATGAATCTACAACTGAAATATTTCTCAAAAAAGAATCTAAGGAGAAGAAAAAGGGTAAAAAACCATTAGAGAATGGTATTATGAATGCTAAATATGTTGCAGAGACCCATGACAGTAAGAAAAGTAAGATGAAAGGAAGAAATCTTGAATTCTTTGCTGACGTAGTAACCTAGAATACCTTTGGCCAGGTCAGCATTGAAAAAGACAGCTCTTGTAGATGAAGGTCCAGTTGAGGTTCATATTCATCATGAAAGTAAATAAATGGTAGAGGTCCAAGTTTCATCAGGTAAAAGGGTAATGTTCAGTCAAGAGGTACATGTAAATGAAAAACCTAGAAGACCTGCGACCAGATCAACATAAACAAATTTGGATTATAATGAGGAGATTATATCTGAAACACCTAGTAATCGTGATTTTGTACAAGTTAATTAAATTCAGTCCCCATCAGAAGAAAGTGATTTGAGAATCAAGAGGCTCAGAAACTAGCTCAATGAAGAACAAGCTTTAATTGTGCAATTAATAGAGGAAAACAAATAGATGAAGACCATAATAGAAGAACACGTGGACTCATGTGCAGAGGATTTAGGGAAAAAAAAGAGTATTGTTAAAATGTCCCTTCCATTGCATAGGAAATTCAAGAAATTGTACCAGCAGAATAAAGTTTTGCAAGAAGAAAATAAGTTTTTGAAAGAGGAGCTGTATCAGTTAAAGGAGGAAGCTACAAAGAGGAATTTGGATGTGTTGGCTCAAGTGGCAGTGCAATGACTTAGAAACATTCAGGGAATATCCATTTTTGTTTTAAAGGTCTTCTCATATTTTGAAATTGATAAATTAATGCGAAACCCTAATTTTGACAACTCACTGGTAGCCATGGATAACAACTAGGGTTTTAGAGTTTCTCCTCTTGAATTGGTTTTTGTAGCATAAAGTATGTATGGTATTATCTAATGACATCATATGTAGAGGCCAAAACCACTAAATAGCTTGTTCAAAACTAAAACTAGGTTAGCAATTTGAAAAAAGTCAAAAACAAAGATTTCACAACAAGTTGTCTAGTTCATTGTGAAAGTGATGGAAATGGAGTTTTTGTAGCAAGTGGTCACTAGGTTGTTGTGAAAATGCACAGTGGGCTCAAATTTGAGTTTGTTTCAACATCCATCTATATGGATCATTTCCAATCACCATTAAGACTTGAAGGATCATATATTTTTCCATTTAATCATGTGGATTTGATGTGATTTGAATGCATTAATTGGTCAAGGAATAGAACCCTAGAAGTTAGGAGATAGTTATGATTTTTGTTGTTACCTATTATAAGAAATTCCTAAGATAAGGGGAATCCTATGTAACCACTTCTTATTGAATTCCTTAGAAAATGCATGGATGGATATACTATATATCCGATTTTTTTTATGATGAAGGGGTTCGAGTGATGATAAATTGAGTCTTGTACTCTTATTTTGTTTTAAAGTTTTAGACTTTGTTTATCTAGATGTGATGCAATTGAAGATCAACTTTTTTTCTTTCCAACTTGTTCTTTATCTTCTGCTTTAATGGAATATTGTTTATGAATGATTCATATATAGTTTATTTTACATAATGTGTAGTAAATGATTTGTTGCATATGTTGTGAATTTTATCCATTCAAGTATTCTATATTTATGACTTAGGAGGTTCCTAGTTTAAGAAAAATTCTTAAGTGAGAGAAGTGAGATGGAAGAAAGATTGTTCGTTTTAATTCAATTTTCTTCTACATTTTCTTATGTTCATTTTGTTAAATATTTGTTGATTGGAGGTTGGCATAACCCTTTCTTGTTGGATCATAATTTTTGTTCATTTTATGAGTTGGAGTTAGTCTCATACTATATCAGTCTGATCCATTATCAAAATTTAACATTCATCCATTTATGTTAATAGTATGATGGGTATTGGTCTTATCCTTATAGAAATCTAAGGGTGACTCCTCATGCTAACATAGGGGAGAACATCTCCAAACTGGGTCACCCTCAACATAAACTAGTCAACCTAGGAAAATAAATACTAGGTGAGTGTGTAATATCTCCAACACCCCCCCCCTGAACACTACTAGGGTGTAAATTATGAATGACTCCTGACAACCAAGGCCATGTTAGGAACCCATTGTACTATGCATATAAGAATGAAACATTGAAAATAGAGGAAAGAGGGAAAACCTCATGCGAACCCCCCCGCTCAAAGTACAATGCATCAAAAATGAAGAAGGAACAAAAGTTAGTGTTATGCATTTGTTTCCTCTAGTCCAAGATGATCGTGCAGAAAGTGGGACTTCTTCTCAATAAATTTCTTGGTGAATATTTTTGCAGTTTATTTGGCAGATGGAAAGTACTGAAAATTGATGATCTTGTCATATACCATCTCGTTAATTTAATGTTTATGGATCTAACTGTGTTTAGTCTGCTATCACTACATTGGGTCTCTAAAAAACTTGATATTACTTTTATTATTACATCAAATGACATTTGAATGGTGGAACTAGATGCTAAGAAAAATGAGGAAGTTTTGAAGCCAAAGTTCTTGAATAATGGCGTTGACCACTCCTTTGTAATCGACCTATGTTGATGATAGATAAATAGCTGATTATGTTTTACTCAACCAACATATGGGACCAAAACCCAAAATAAGAATGTACCTAGACATGGAGTTGTGATATGTGCTACCACTAGAGCAATCAAAATTGGTGAATCCCATGAGATATGATGGAAAACTTGTTGCATAGTGGATCCCATAACATGTGGTTCCATGAACATATCTAAGGATGCACTTCAAAACCTTTCAATGTAGCTCATGTAGCTCCTGCATTTAATTGGAAACTTCCCCTACTGCATGAGATCTGACTAGGTTTGGGTGAGATAGAGAAGTCTCCCCAAAACTTTTTTATACAAGGTTTTGTCCACCACTGGTGTATACCTTCCTTTAATCCTCAATTTGTACCCCAGACATAAAGGGTGTGGTTGTCGACTCACAGTCGGTCATGTAGAATCTAACCAAGAGATACCATACATACTTAGTTTGATATAGATTGATTCCCAAAGCATCCTGAATGATCTCAAGATGAAGGAAATAGTACATTGGAGCCATGTTTGCCAAAGAGAATCTATTGTGCATAATGTATTTGACTGAAACAATTGTTGAGGTCAAACTTCCTATGATCATTAGGTCATAAGAATAGATAACTAAGATCAATAAGGAGTATGAGGTCCTCAACATGTACATGTTTGGATCTAATTTACATCTAGAAAGCTATTGAGAAAGAAGGTAGGCATCTATCTTCACATACCATTATCTAGGTGTCTTCGTGAGGTCATAGAAGGACTTGTTTCATCGACATACTAAGGATGCAATTTGAATAAAGACATGTGGGTGCTCAATGTAAATTTGCTTTGAGAGATCCTCATGAAGAAAATCATTCTTCATGTCTATATGGTGAACTTCCCACCCTCTGGTTTCCACAAAGGAAAGGGCCAATCAGATGGAGTCCATATTTTTTATTGGAGAAAGTATCTCATCATAGTCTATCCCATGAATATGTTTAAAGCCTTTGGAAACTAGTCTTACCTTATACTTTCTCATTTTTTCGTCTATTTCCTTCTTATTCCTATTGACCCATCTGAATATAAAAATATTATTGTATAAAGGAAGAAGAATGAGATCCCAAGTCTGGTTCTCAAGGAGAGAGTTGTACCACTCCTGCATAGTGGCTTCCCCGAAGGAATTCTCTACAACCTCTACATAGCTTTGTAGGTCTTACGCTAGAACCATATAGAAACACGTGGGAATAATTAGTTTAATAGTTATGAGTGCATGAGGAGGATCCTCAAAATGATACCTCATCCTTCTCTTATCCATTGGATCCCCCACAAGATCTTCTACTTCATGTAAGGTGGTATGTGCCCACTTGGGAATCTATTTTGTCTCAACATATGCATGCTCATCATCGACATTCTCATCATCTTTCGAATCAATTTCAAAGCTCAAATATGAACCATGATCTTACTGAGTGGACTCATCATCACTGGTGTTTATTTTAGGAAGTGGGACCGATGTCTCTACATGTGGATCCAATGGTGCATACAAGGGACTATCCTCAAATTGAACACTAATCTCAATGGTGATCCTATATGTAGAGGGATCAAGTTACTTGTAACCCTTCACACCATCTAGATATCCCATGAAAATGCATGTGGTACTCTATGGATATAATTATTTCCTCTTTTCATAGGGTACATAGGACCATGAACGTGATCCAAATATTCGTAAGTGGGTCAATTCTAGTTTTTTGTTGGTTCATACCTCAAAGGGAGTCTAGTCCTTGATAGATCTATGAGGATATTTTTTCTAAATGTGGTTGGAATAGTTAAGAACCTCCACCAAAATCTTGGGAGGTAGAGATATTGCATGCAACATGCAAGTGGCCAGCTCTTTGAGGGAATGTTCTTCCTCTTGGCTACTTCACTCTACTGCAGAGTGTAAGGTATTGTGTGTTGCAATTTGATACATGCCTATAAAAAATGATGTTGGACGTATTGATTCACATATTCCCCCCTCCCACTTTTTGTGTGTATGATTTTTATATTTATCTTAGAATGATTCTCTCCATGTGCTTTGAATTCTTTGAGTTGCTCAAAAACATCATAATTATTACCAAGGAAACACACCCAAGTGTATCATGAAAAATCATCAATAAATGTAAGCACATGCCTTGATTTGTTGATGGAAATATGCAGAAAGGGTTCCATAAAATCATTGTGGATGAGCTCTAAAGCAGAGGAGTCCCTCCAGGCCTTCCCTTTCTCAAACTTCTCCTAGGTATTTTTTTCAAGAACATGTCCTTGAAAAAATCTAGAAAAATGCATGTTGGGAAAGCCAGTGACCATTTCTTGTTTGAATAGTTTTTGCATGTATTTGAAGCCTATATGGCCAAATATATCATATCATAATATATTAGTATCATCAAAATGAATCAGTAGTAAAGAAGAATCATATTTAGAAATGAAATTACTGAAATTATACGAATGTGATGGGTGGTTTACCTCACCAACAACAATCTTGGCGTTTTCACACATAGCATATATGGTTACATAATCAGGTGTGAATTCCACCCTTTTTCCTATACCATAATCGATTATATGATAAACAGAGAGTAGATTCATATACATTTTCAAAACATGCAAGACATTATCGAAACTTATGTGTTGGAGTTATACACTCTCTTGGCCATTGACCTCAATTGGGGTATCATCTCCCATGAGGATGAGAGGACCCCTGCATGAAAAATAGAAGAAAAAACATTTTTTATTAATACCATATGATGAGATGTGCCTGAATATAAGATCCATGCATCAGGAGAAGAGTTAATGGAAATCATTGAAAGAGAGTTACCCATTTTTTTGGTTCTTGATCATCTGACTTCTTCTTGGCATCTTCGAGAATGTGATCCTTCAAGTTGTTCTTATGAATAAGATACACCATCTAATAAATATGTTTATTCATGCATGGAGACTGAATATGATAACCCCAGTTGCAGTAACTACATTTTTTCTTCCCTTTCTTTCTTTTTCCACCCTTAGATCTTGAGGAATCATCAAAGGGTTTGGATTTCCCTCCTTTCTTTGGCTTTGCATGCGCCTTTCCCTTGCATTTTTTCTTGGTCTTCCAATTGTATGCACTAATTCTCTCATGCATAGCGAGTGCATGCACATTGTATCCCTTGATTATCCCCATATTGATGAGATTGTCTTACTCATGCGTGAGGGATTCAATAAAATTATCTAATGTTGACATTTTCTAGGTAGATCATGAAGTGAATCTGTTTGTATGGAAAGATGAGATGAAAAAAAATAATCCAGACCAATGTTTGCTAGAATATAAAGGATCAAATGTGTTTCTTGAGTTTATTTATCAACACCACATCCCTTTAGATGGAGGGGGGAGTTTAAATTCATAAATAAGTCTTGGATGCTATTAAAATTCCTCGTATCTAAGGAATTTAACTCTACCTATAACATATCACTTCTCATTTCATCGCATTTTCCAAATAGATCCTCCAAGTTTGTTCAAATCTCATTTGTTTTGGTACAAGCTTCAATTTGAAATAGAAGCTACGAGACATAGACAAATAGAGGAGGATGTAGTCATAATTTATGTGGCTGATATACCTATCCTTCTTGACAACAAAAGTTGGCTCAATCTATGTCGCCATAGTAATCTGGTACAAGCCTTTGCATCTTAACTGATGAAAATATTTAGATTCCACTCAAATTAGTTATGAGGTGTGAGAAGTATCATTGACGAGTAATTCATATTTGTTTACTACATCTTCCTCATGTACTTTCAAATATAAATGCCTATGTGATTTCTCCTATAAATAAAGTCTTTGATACCTTGTGAAGTTTTCACAGTGAACCTAGATAGAAGAAAATGAACTCATAAATCTTGCGAGAGAAAAGAGAAGAGATTAGAATGGAAGAATTGTATTAACTGAATGAAAGAATGGTAAAAATGCACATTATACAGTCTACATGATAAAAATAACTCACCATAGTAATGATAGAGATATATCTAGACACTCACAGAGAGACTCTTGAGTGAACTACCACCTAGTCCTAGTTAAGTGTCCATGGAGTCATCAGTTAACTGACTAATAACTAGTGGAGTGATGATAGAATCATGCATTCACATGTGTTTCACTTTATTTGTGATGATTCCAGGGTAAGTTCAAACTCATCGTGATGATACTGAGGTATGCATGAAACACTTGGTAATAATACTGAGGTATCCATGCAAGACTCCATCTAACTGAGGTGTAATTAAGTCGATAATGAAGAGGATGTGGTGTTCTCATCTAGGGGATAATATTGATATTGAGTGAAGAATATAGCTAACCAGGGTTTCCCTCAACATAGACCAGTCAACCTAGCAAAATAAATACTAGGTGAGTGTGTAATACCTCCAACAGACCATACACCAAGAATAAAGGACATTTTGGCAAAGAGGTTTTTGGTGTGATCCTATCATCCCATAGGGTGTTAGATTATCCTAAATGCCAATTTATTTGGTGTTCAGTAACAATCATTTTGATAATTATTATTAGGTCATTGTTTGTCTAATTTTCCAGATCGTTCCCCTAGGGGTAATAATTTTCTCCAGGCTTTATTTTGATATTGTTTTCCAATGCATATTTAGTTAATTTCAATGAAGAAAAATATTTTGTGTTATCAAATACCAAATATTTAGGAACACCAAACATGGTTACTATATGTGAATTAAGTAAATAGATCAGATGATTTTCGTAGACCACCTTAAGCGATATAGCTTTAGTCCAACATGCGAAATAGTATGTTGCTATCAAAATGTATTTGTGAATTTGAGATGAGTTGGGGTTAATTTCCCCAATTATATCCATACCCCACTCTTGAAATGGGTAATCCACTATAACATGATGTATTCAAAATGTAGGTTTCATTTCACTTCTAGACAATTTTTGGCATATCTCGCAACCTCTTGCATATGCATGTGCATCCTTGAACATTGTGGGGCAGTAATATCCTACTCTGAGGATGTTATGTGTTTAGTGTCTCCTCCAAAGTGTCCCCTATAAGGACCACCATTTATTTCTGATAAAAAATTGTCTGCATCAGAATTTTCCATACACCTTAGCAGCATATCATCATAGTTTTTTCTAAAGAGAATTCCAATGACAAGTGGATATTGTGTTGATTTAATTCATATAGTGTTTCTCTTTCTTGGTTTAAAATATTATGGAGGATATCCATGTGTCAAATAATAATTCAGCTCATAGTGCCAGGAATATGAGGTAAAAAGAATGAAATAGACTTCTTCAATCATATTTTCTTCCTTGTAAAGTTTGTCTTCATGATTCATACCTTCTTATGACTCTACTACAAGCTTCTAAAGTCCCTTTCCTTTTAAATGCTTTGTAGGTTTGATTTCTAAGTCATACTCTTGAAGGGTTGTCATCTAATCATCCTGACTATAGGGTAAGTGAAAGTTATAAACCTATGAATTAAAGAAATGCATACAAATTATAAAGAAAAACTTAAAGTAATCAATGGATAATACACATAGTACACAGATATTTACGTTGGAAACCCTTAACTGGGATAAAACCAACCTTCCTTGGTGCCACACCTCTCAACATTTCATTTTTATTAATTTCACCATTCCAAATACAATATATTCACAATATTTTAGGTATTATGTATCTACCAAAATGCTAATCTCTTAATCTAGGATTAATTTAGAAAACCTCTAAAAATAACAAAATCGTCGAAAATAACAAAAATGCTAAAATAGAAAAAAACGTCGGATTTTTTTTTTCCAGAGAACTGCCATGAACGCTCCACATAATAGGGGGGGAATACTACCCCTCGAGACCCCCTAGGAGAGTGCCCTTTTCACATTCCCACAAAGAGAGATATGTCATGGTATTGTCAGACATAGTCATCGAATCTGGCACTTCCACACACACACATGCAAATAATATAACACCTACCCAACATTCTCCCACTTATTATTTTCTTTGCATACAGGGGGTCACATGATTTACATAGCCAACAATATAGGGAAGTAATTCCCATTGTTTCTATACACGAGGAGAACTTCTCAGTTCTCACAAACTTTGTTAACGAATTTGCAACATTCTTCAAAGTGTCAACCTTTTCCAACAACACCTTCTTTTATTCAATCACGTCTCTCACAAAGTGATACTGGACATTGATATGATTTGTATTTGAATGATAATTTGGGTTCTTTTCCAAGAATATTTCACTATGAATTTTACAATCTAACCTTATTGTTTATTGTACCAACCTAATACCTGAACACAATCTTTGTAATCATTTTTCTTCCTTTCTTGCATTAGTGGCTACCATGTATTCAACTTATGTAGTTGAGAGTGCAACTACAACTTGCTTTTTACTTATCCAACAGATTTCTCTTAAAAATAGGTTAAACACATACCCACTTGTAGATCTTCTACAATCTAGATCTCCAACCTAGTCTGCATCAGCAAACCCATGTATGTCCAACACTTGGTCCAATCCTTGTCTTCCTTGGTAACACAATACATAGCTATAAGTGCTACATAAGTACTTGAAAACTGTTTTTACTTTTGTCGAATGCTCCTTCCTTGATTTTGACATATACCTCCTCAAAACTCCCACTGCACGTACAATGTTCGGTCTAGTACAAATCATTACATACATCAAAATTCCAACTACATAGCATATGGAACACAAGACATCTCCTCGTCCTCTTCCTGTGTCTTGGGACATTGATCTGTAGATAACTTTACACCTATAGGAATATGAACCTTGATCATTATACATTCCTGCATATTAAACCTTTGTAATATTGTCTCAACATATATTCTCTGATTTAACCAAAGTTTCTTGTTAGCATGATCTATTTTAATCTCCATTCCTAGAATGAAGTTAGTAGGCCCAAGATCCTTCATATAAAATTTGGAGGATAGTTGAAACTTTGCCTCTTTTATTACATCCATATTGTTTCCTATGAGCAACATGTCATCAACATATAACACTACATAAATGAATTGATTACCAACCTACTTGTAATATACACAATGATCAACCCTACTTCTCACAAATCCTAGTCCAAGGATGTATGTGTCAAACTTTTGGTACCACATCGTAGGTGATTGCTTCAGACCATATAGTGACTTCTTTAGTTGGCAGACTAGATCTTTCTTTCCCTTCATCTCAAATCCTTATGATTGCTTCTTGTATATTTTTCCTTACATATCTTGATATAGGAATTTTGTATTCACATCCATCTATTCTATTTCAAAATAGAAAGTAGAAGCAACAGATAAAATAAATATAATATATGTTAACTTTGCAATAGGAGAACAAATTTCACCAAAGTAAATTCCCTCTACCTATGAATAACCTTTTTCAACTAACCAAGCTTTGTATTTCTCCACTTTTATTTATGCATTAAATTTCTTCTTAAACACCCATTTTATACCAATGACCTTTCTTCCAGTTGGAAACTCAACTAGATCCCATGCCTCATTCTTATCCATGACATCCATCTCTTTAACCATGGAATTATTCCATAATTTAATATCCTCTACATTCACTTCTTCTCTCATAGTTTTGGGATCATAATATGTAATAGATAAAGAAACATTATCATGAAAATCAGGTGGACTATACCTTTATGGTTTCCTTCTTTCCCTCATTGATATCCTCAACACAAGAGTATGAGGTTCTTCTTCTTCTTATTCATCTTCTTCCATTGGTTTACATTTTGCATCATCCAACTCAAACTCTATTTTCTCAAGTTTTTCTTTGCTTGGTAGGAATTATTGTTTGGGAACATCCTTAACTTCTCTAAAAACAACATGCCACCTATAAATTATCTTTTGAGTTTCTGGGTTCCAAATCTTATAACCTTTCATACCATCTTTCTAACCAATAAAGATACGCTTTTCAGATTTATTATCCAACTTACTCCTATTTTCCTTTGGAACATGTACTCTAAGATTTTCAAGAGAGGGATTCTTACCAGCTCATACCTGATGTGGAGTTTTGTCCACAAACGATGACGAGGGTGATATATTTACTAGGTAACATGAAGTACACTATTATTGTCCTAACCCGACACCACTGAGCATGCTCTTCTATTTTTCCAACGATGCCATGTTCATCATTTCTGCAACCCCATTCTGTTGAGGTGTATATGGAGTAGTCTTCTTCCTTTCTATACCGCACTTCTTACAGAACTATTCAAATTCATTCCCAAGGAATTATCCACCATTAACTTTCTTCAACACCTTTATTTTCTTGTTTGTCTAATTTTCTACCAAAGCCTTAAACTCTTTAAATTTATCAAATACCTCATATTTCTTCCTAAGAAAATAAATCCATGAGTTCCTTGAGAAATAATCTATGAAAAAAAAAATAATACACAGATTTACCTAGTGATGGAACATGAACAGGTCCAAACACATCATTGTGTATAAACTCTAAGGTCCTCATTGATCTTGTAGAACAAGATGGGAATGTTACTCAATTTTTTTACCATATATACAATGATAAAAAATATCAAAATCTAGGGTCAAATTAGACATAACTTGAACCATACCTTTAACATGTAGTTTTTGAAGTCCCTTTTCTCCAATGTGACCCAACATTTGATGCCATATCATGGTATTTTCTTCAGGGACAATATTGAATTTTTCTTCTTTATTTCTCTGCTTAGGGTCAACAAAACTGCTACAGCCACCAATATAATTTCTTCCCAACAACTTGTATAGAGTTCTGCATTGAACTCCCCTCATCAACACCATTGCTCCTATTAACATATTGCAAGTACATTTTTCCAATAAAGTATCCACACTTGCATCATCCAAATTACTTATAGATAATAGGCTCCTGGCTAGATCTGAAATGTGTAGTAATTTAGGGAGAGTTCTAATCCTTCCATCTTTCAACAACAACTTAACCCTTTGTTGGATAGGATATTTTCGATAAGTATTAGAAATAGAATAGGAATGGATCACATGACATTTTTTCTAAGGAGGAGCATGCGTAAAAATAAGTTCAGAGAATTTCCAGGAGTCAACGTGCAGAAGGAAGAAAGTAGTATAGGAAGTGGATAGTATGCTTGGGGAATGAATAGCTTATAAATGACTTATGACTAGCCTTGTGATGCATATTTATTTGAGGAGTATTATTTTTGGGTGAGACGTATGTGTGCACTATAGCGGAACGACTAGGGAAGGTATGTATTTTTATCGAAGAACATTATATGAGCGCAGTAAGCACCCTATGTAAGAAATGAATATTATAAATTAATGAATAAAAATACAAACATTGTGGATGAAGCCCAGATTGGGGTGAATAACGTCAAACATTTTGTCTTGATGTGTTGGTTATTTTTTGTATGATTCTGATGAATGCATTGAATGAATAATATAGATATATGTATTGTTTCTAAATGACTGTGAAATAATGTTGAATGATTAATATACTGAATATGTCATTGATATATCTTGTACAATTAAGGTTAATGATGAATGAGTGATGGTTAGGCTAAGTAATGTCACACACATTGTATATGGAATAATAATTAAATGTTAAGTAATGTAAATTGTGCACACAGTAAAGGGATGAATAGTCTCTAGTATGATCATGTTGAATGCCTCACTTCCCCCCATTACTATAGAAACTTGGTTCCTGGAGCCCCTCTAGATGCCTTGGGTGAGACTTCACGTTCTTGCGGGTGATTCCAAAATGGATGATGTATAAGGTTTTTGTTGGCGAGTTAATGATAAACCCTAGGTCTACCCATTGCAAGCCAAAAAATGGTTCCCTTGCCAAGACTAGGATTTGTATTTGAGGGGAATGTTTCAGAGGCCAACTAAGAAAGAGATCAAATAATGGCTAGAAAGGAAGGTGAAATAATTTTCCAAAGAATAGAATAGGAATCCACAGATCAATGATGAATGATGGTTGCAAAGGTATGTGTACAAAGATATGCATGAAATCTTATTTGTTTAGTTTCAGAATGTTGGAAGAGTCTGAGATGAGGCTCCCAGAAATTGGACTCCTGAATTGATTAGGAAGTTGAATGCAGTAAGTAATAACATTTCTTGTGCAATTTATTTTTGGTTGAATAGTATACTAGGGGGTTACATTGCAAAGTTTGCAATTGATTGTACCTGGTCTCATAGTGTTGCAGAAAGGGAATTTTCCAAGGGTATGCGCAGAAGATATCTGAACGCACTGTTGACTTAGATAAAAATGTTGTTGTGTGACAAGAATGTTACGAAATATGGAATATGACTACTAGGGGCCTTCATTCACATAGGGGCACTAGGGGGTGACCAAAGGATGGTCTAAGAGTGGAAGAAGATGATTGAAAGGATGAATAAGGTACAACTAGACTAAGGATGTTGAGAGAGGAAGATAGTGCATCATATGGAAAGATTGGAATATTGGGCAGTGGGAAAAGGTTTAGATATAGTAAGGAGGAGACTATGGCTAAAAAAAGGAGAGTACCACAATGTGTTTGAGAAAATAAACCCTTGAGTAGTAATCCAAATCACACCATATAAAGAAGGAAAAGAAAAAGAAAAGGATCGTCAGTATAGTTCGACAAAAGAAGGAAGTCCATCTCAGATTGGAATCTGTTTCAAACCCATGACCCCATGTGCATCAATAAGATCTGAAACAAGAACCAAACCTTTGACAACAAAAATTGTAATTAGTGGAGGTAGTCAGAACAATAGTCATAATAGTGGAAGAAGCACAGTAAAATAGAGTCAACCAACATCATCGAAGAAAATTACTCTACATACAATGGAAATAGTAGATAATACATTAAGGATTCCTGAATTCTAGGGAGCGGGATTGAAAGACCCCGAGAAACACTTGTTTGTATGTGAAATGATATGGACTACGAAGAATGTTCAGAATGAAACAACGGATATTTCCCAGTTAGCCATGATTTTCATAGGTTGTGCTTTGTTATGATACATGAAATTCCATACTACTAAACCAACAAGACAATCAAGAACATTGGGAGAGATTAGACAAGCACTATTGAAGGAATTTTGGAAGACGAAATCTGAGTCACAATACATCACAGAGTTGAAATAAATTAAGAAAGTGTAGTTTGGGACAGTTTGGGACTACAATGAAAGGTTTAAATATTTGATGGGTAGGTTGACATTCCATATCCCTAATGAACATCATAGGGAATGGTTTATTGCAGGTTTATTTGCACACATTAGTTATCCGTTGACATAGAAGAAAGTCATGTCGCAGCTAGAATCCCTGGAAATTTCTATCAAGATAGAAGCATCCCCTGTAGGAGATGGCTAAGGGATGGCGTAGTTTTACTCATAGTTAGTTGCGCTAATGATTCAATTGTCATAACTAATTAAATGAAAGGAAAAGTGTGAACATGTTTGGTGTATTACATGTAATACAGAAGGTCATCGCAAAGATGAGTGCCCAACATGTGTGAAGTATATGGCTATAGGAGCACCAAGCCCATTGGCCAAAGGAATGTGGTATTGTGAAATATGCAAGACATAGGGACATCATTTGAATTTTTTCCCACTATTGCAGAAGTACCAGAGTACACCCATAAATTTGTCTTGCAACTTTTGAAAGTTTGTAGGACACGAGGACAAGGAATGTCATGCATTTGAATGAATGAGAGAGTGCACTTCATATGCCTATAGAGTCCATGAAGATCTTTCTTCAGCAAAAGGAGGAGTTCCATAGTACAATACCTAGAGAGGATTTAATTAAGGTGGACGAGGAGGATTCGGCATAGGTTGAGGACGAGGTCGATTTGGTAGAGGAAGAGGACCAGTTGTTTGTTATAATTGCAATCATCCTGGACACTATGTGAATGATTAAATGAATCCCTGCATGAGATGTATCTATTGTAGAGTGTTATACCATGCACTGGAGGATTACCCACATTTTCTCAAAAAATGGAAGGCAAGAGGGAACCAGAATCAAAATCATAACCAAAATTTATACATGTTGGTAGCCAAACCACATGACGACTAGCCCAAAATAGAAGTGATTATGCACATGGGGACAAGAAATAGAACATATGCAACAAATCATGGAAATGGAATCCACCAGTGGGTAAGAAAAGAAATAGACCCTACTCCAAGAAAATAGAAAGATACATACAAACAAGGAAGGAAGTGGTTGGATCCAAATGGATAATATCAGCATCAACTGCACCACAATTGTATGATAGGCCTCCATTTTATGATCTGCCATTGGTATATGATCACATGGATCCAAAAAGACAAACTAAAAAGGAAAGTACATTGAAAATATTTTTGAGAAGTTGTTTAGATTTAATAAAGAATGTGTCTACTTTAAATATACTATGTAGAATGATTGACAATTGTGCACAAGAGAAGGAGATACATGTCACACAATGAGATCTTAACCATGTGCATCAAAGGAAGAGAAGAAATAAAGAGTTTCATCTCAATGCATAGATAGAAGACTACAACATTGATAACATAATTATGGATTTAGGGTCAAATGTTAATGTCATCGTGAGACAGACTTGGGAAATAATGGGGAAATCGAAGCTCATTTGTGATGTAGGGACGCGCCACCCAGGCACGCCCGTTCACAGGATCTTCTTCTCCTTGGCCCAAAGAACTCCAAGGTTCTTCTACTTCCCTATCGAGAATTATCTACCCACAGATTCTTTCTCTCGCGACTTCCCTCCTTCTGCTTATCAGAGGATCGGAACTCGCGATTTCGCGAGTCCAAAAGTAAGTGGTCGGATGTGAATCTTACAAGTCCCCGAGCGCTGATATGAGTCACTGTTGATCTCACCCTTCTCCTATCGCGATTTATCCTATCGCGACTTCGCAACTCTCTATATCAAACACTTGGTTTTCCAACTCTCGATATCCGATGCACCAAAATGTCTATGCGTATGTGAGTTGACTTTTCAAGGTCCCTTATCTCGTGGGACTTCAGACTTCACAAGATCGCGAATCCTAACGCTGATATTTGGGGACTTCTTGCGGCGAGATCCTGATGACTTATGCCATCTGTCCTCCACTCGCTGACTTCGCTATGGCCCACACTGTCCTCCAATGGTTGGAATATTTCTTATCACAATATCGCGATCCCCATGGCCAAATCCTCGATTCTTTTCTCACGAGAACCCAATACACGATCCCATGTACAGATCTGATGGTTCTCCTATGGTCCGGATCAAACGACTATTCTTCTTCTTGCTCCTCGTGTCTTTGTGACTTTGAGTACCCAATACTTGGGCTCTCACCCTGCGAACTCCCGAGTTCGCGAGACCTCTCGATCTCTGCCACATGTCCTCCTCATATGGACGGCTCCTAGTCCTCTCGCCACTTCGCCACTTCATGCCCTCACGCTTCATGACTTTTAAAACCAAATCCTAATCCTTTCCACCCATGAGACCCCGACATGTGATGTGCCACCTGTCCGCTTACCGACTCCTATGGCCCCACACCATTCTCATGGTCACCGAGATATTGTGTATCGTAATATCGCGATTCTCTTTACCAAACTTTGGAAACTTTTCTCACGAGGTCCTAATAGGCGATCTCATGAATAATCCAATGGCCTTGACCGACTTGGATCAATGGTGCTGCCCCTCCTGAGATTTGAATCCTTTCCGCACTTGTGTTGTAACTGCCTTGCACCTCTGGAAGATCTAACGGTTCTCAGAACTTCATGAAATCTCCTCCAAAGATTTTGTCCGTCCGTTCTCCTTTTGATGATTCTGCGAAATGAATAAGTGCCTCTCCACAAGACTCAGTCACCGCTTCACCAATCTGGGACGCTTCTCCCCGACTTTCGACGACAGCTTCTCTGCACTCACCTCTTAGTGAATTCAAAGGTCTATTCCTCCTGAGCTTTCTCACGACCTTCAAGTTCTCCAAGAAACTCCTTTCACGCACTCCTTGCGGCAAATATTTAATGGCGTCTTAGTGTTGAAGTCTTTTGACTTTGCGCACCCCTGTAGCAGTAGTCTTCGGATACTCTGCTCAGAATCGCAACTCTGAGACTTAGCTTGCCCTATGCACTCCTTGCATGGCACTGTGACTAACTTCACCTTCGAGACGAATGAGAACAAAGGTTAACTCTCTGAGCCTTCTGTCAATGCACCCCTTGCGGACGACTTCAACTGAACTCCTTGCAGGAATCCTTGCTCAATAGAGAAACAATTGTAACTCATTCTACTTCTTCTCAGATTCCAATCTCAACACATGAAATCATACATACAACATAATAGTTAACAAGAAGTAAATACTCATGAGCATAGCATTCAACACACATACATAGAGAATAACACAACAACCATGAATCTGAATCAACTTCTTCTATTAATTCAAGATCTATACATGGGTTTTCTTCTACAGCTCTTTGTTTCTCTCCTATGCTCTAGACTCTTCTAACTCTCTCTAAACTGAACTATGTTACAATGCACAATGAGGGTGACTATATTTGTTCTCCCTCTTTCTCCTAGAACTGTCTAATTCTAATATTAAATTCTCCCTACTTACATCTACTACTATAAATGCCTCTGTCTATCTCAGACGAGAGTGGGGCGCTCAAGGTCTGATTACATTTTACCAAGGCGCCTTAATTAAATGATCTCATTTATGTTCAGCGCATTAGCTTCAGGGGAAAATTTAAAAAATTGGCACTGGCGTGTGCCCAGCTATCCTTCGTTTTTTTGTGCTGGCTCGCTTGTCTCGAGAGATGCTCCTGCATCATACTCCCTCACTTGAAAATTTGCAGGGGCTCTTGTCCATGCTTTTGTATCTCTGCTTCAGTCTCCCAGCTGGTGTCTTCAACTAGATGGCCCTTCCACTTGACCAAATATTCGAAATATTCTTTCTTTCTGGTTTTCTTACCCACTTGTTTATTCAGTATCTGTTCCATCTGTGGCTTCTCTTCAACTGGCATCTGCTTCTTCCACTGGACCTCTGGTTGATCATGGCTTTCTGCTCCTACTTCATCAGCTTTATATGGATATAAATCCTAAACATTAAATGTCAGAGATATTCCGATCCCATCCAGTAACTCAATTTCATAAGCATTCTGTCCCATTTTCTTCAAGACCTTGCATGGCCCAATTTTCTTCATTTTCAATTTATTATATGTTCCCCTCAGGAACCTTTTTTTCCTCAAATGCGCCAGAACTAGATCACCAACTTCAAACTAAAGTTGTCTTATATGTTGATCTACTCTGCGCTTGTACTCCTGGCTTGATTTCAACAGTCGCTCCTTCACCCTGGTGTGAAGTTCTTTCATCGCTTCAGCGAATTCTTCTGCACTAGCGCTGCTAGTTGCAGTCTATTATGAATCCCTCAATTCAGAAACTCCTCTCGGCTATATTCCATATACAATCTGAAATGGACTTCGGCCTGTTCTCCTGTTCACTAAATCATTGTATGCGAACTCTGCTTGCGGCAATATGCTATCCTAGCTGCTATGGTGCTATGTCGCCAAGCTCCTCAACAAGTCTCCCAGACTTCTATTGACCACTTCTGTTTTTCCATCCGTCTGAGGATGATAAGTAGAACTAAACATCAAATTAGTTCCTATATTCTTCCATAATGTCCTCAAGAAATTCCCTATGAATTTTGTGTCTCTATCTGAAACTATGTTTTTCGGCAATCCATGAAGTCGAATGACCTCCTTGAAGAACATATTTGCAATGTGAGTCGCATCACTGGTCTTCTGGAATGGGATAAAATGTGCCATCTTGGAAAACCTATCCACTACCAAAAAGATGGAATCAACACCTCTTTGGGTCCTTGGCAATCCCAATATAAAATCCATGCTAATTTCATCCCACGGCTTGTCTGGTATGGGCAATGGCTGATAAAATCGTGCATTCTACTTTCTTCCCTTTGAATGCTGGCAAATCTTGCACCTGTCTACAAACCTCTTGACCTCTGACCACATCCCTGACCAAAATTATGACTCGCTCAACTTTGCAAATGTCTTATCATGGCCAAAGTGTCCAGCCAATCCTCCACTGTGTTTTTCTTTCAACAAGTTCTCCCTCATGGAGCAATTTGGAATACACAGTTGATTGCCTTTGAACAAAAATCCGTTCTGGATCACGTACTCTATCCACTGACTTCTATCTCTAAGAAATGGATTCTCAGCTACCTCATAGGATTCCTTAAAGTCTGAATCATCTGCATACATGTCCTTAATATCATCAAAGCCTAACATCCTGACTTTGAATTCCTGCAACAACAAACACTTCTTGCTCAAAGCATCGACAACTTTGTTAGCAGTACCGGAAATATGTTTAATTACAAATGTAAAATTCTGCATGTATTCTACCCATTTAACATGCCTCTGATTCAACTTTTCCTGTTGAGTCACAAATTGTAATGCATGGTTATCACTATATAAAACAAATTCCTTTGGAATCAAATAGTGCCTCCATTTCTTTAATGCCTGTATAATGGCATAAAATTCTTTATCATACGTGGAGTAATTTTCCTTTGCCTCATTTATCTTCTCACTGAAATATGCAATCGGCCTGTCTTCCTGGCTCAAGACCACTCCTATGGCATCACATTTTACCTGAAATGTTTTCTAAAAATCTGGCAACACCAACACCAGTTGTTCCGTAATCTTTCATTTCAATAAATTGAAACTCTTCTCAGCCTCTTCTGTCCAATGAAAATATTTATGTCTTTTCTTCACTATGTCCATCATTGTTGCACTAATCCCACTAAAATTTCTAATGAATTTTCGGTAGAAACTAGCCAGTCCATGAAAACTCCTCACCTCAAATACGTTCCTCGGTGATGGCCAATTCTTGATTACCTCCACCTTATCTGGATCCATCCTCAATTCATTTGCAGATATAAAAAACCCCAAATAAATGAGTTTTGTCTTCATGAATGAGGACTTCTTCATGTTTATCAGTAGCTTCTCTTTCTGTAATCTCTTCATCACAATAGCCAAATGCTTCAAATGCTCAGCCTTTGTCTTGCTGAAAATCAATATGCCATCCAGATACATGATGACAAATTTCCTGATGAACTCCTTCAGGACTTCATTCATCAACCTCATAAAGGTACTTTGTGCATTCATCAAGCCAAACGGCATGACAAGCCATTCATACAAACCTTCGTTTGTCTTGAATGATGTTTTCCATTTGTCACCTTCTCTCATACAAATTTGATGATATCCACTCTTCAAATCTATATTTGAAAAAAAAAATTCTCCACTTAAGCAGTCCATCAAATCATCCATCCTCGGCAATGGGAATCTATACCTGATGGTTATCTTATTAATGGAGCTTGAATTAGTGCACATCCTCCAGCCTCCGTCTTTCTTCAGACTGAGTACTGTCGGAACAACACATGGAATCAAGCTTTCTCTAACCAATCCTTTGCCCAATAAATCCTAGACCTGTCTTTTAACTTCTTCATTCTCCTGCGGCGTCAATCTGTACGCGGCTTTGTTTGGTAAGCCAGCCCCTGGTATGAGATCTATGTGATGAATCACACTTCTCATTGGTGGAAACGAACGAGGTAATTCGTCCACTACAATATCAGCGAACTCTTCCAACAGTTTCTAAAATTGCTCTGGAAATTCATCCACCCTTGTACTAGTCAGAACAATTCTCGGTTTTCTGACCACAAAGAATTGTGGATCCTCCTTCTTCTTAACTTCTGTAAGAAGT
>SNQJ01S0001422.1:106981-146069 GCA_010110895.2 Picea sitchensis | reverse complement strand
CAATCATCCTGTCCCAGCTCTTAATTTTTTGCTTGCCTTGGCAATGCCTGTCAGCTTGTAGTTCATCCCACCACAAGGTTGCATGTCCTTTTAATCTCATGACGACATGTCTGACCTTCTTATCCTCTTCGATATCTTCATAATCGAAGTAAGTGTCTAGAGCTCTAATCCAATCTAGAAGCTCTTCCGCATCCATATTTCCCTCATAAATTGGAATGTCCATCTTTACCTTTGTACTCATTCTTGCAACAACTTTAAGTAAACGTTCACTCACTGCATCTTCCACTGGGATTTCTTCTCCTTTGTGTCCAACATCCTCTTCATATTCAGATTCACTGGTATCTCCTACATCAACTTTGCGCCTCCGTGATGTCTCCATGTCCTCCATTCTGGCATGAAGATTTCGTATTTGTCTCTCCATGTCTGGATTCTTCCCTTGCCTACCACTTTCTCTGGACAATTCCCTTTCCTCCTATGGATCGGGTGATTGTCTACCCCTTCTCCTTGGCGGCATGGTAAACTCTCCTTGTCCTCTACTACATAAAGCAAAGAAGCTTTTCTAAGCTCTGATACCACTTGACGCAGGGACGCACCACCCAGGCACACCCGTTCTCAGGATCTTCTTCTCCTCGGCCCGAAGAAATCCAAGGTTCTTCTACTTCCCTATCGGGAATTATCTACCCACAGATTCTTTCTCTTGTGACTTCCCTCCTTCTTCTTATCGGAGGATCAGAAATCGGGATTTTGCGAGTCCAAAATTCAGTGGTCGGGTGTGAATCTTAGGAGTCCCCGAGCGCCGATATGAGTCACTGCTGACCTGACCCTTCTCCTATCGTGATTTATCCTATCGTGACTTCACAACTCGCTATATCAAACACTTGGTTTTCCAACTCTCGATATCCGATGCACCGAAATGTCGATGCGCACGTGAGTTGACTTTTCAAGGTCCCTTATCTCGCGGGACTTCATACTTTGTGAGATTGCGAATCCTAACGCCGATATTTGGGGACTTCTCGCAGTGAGATCCCAATGACTTATGCCATCTTTCCTCCACTTTCCAACTTCTCTATGGCCCACATTGTCCTCCAACAGTCAGAATATCGCTTATCGCAATATCACGATCCCCGTGGCCAAATCCTCGAGTCTTTTCTCACGAGACCCCGATACACGATCCCACGTGTAGACCTGACAGTTCTCCTACGGTCCAGATCCAACATCTATTCTTCTTCTCGCTCCTCGCGTCTTCATGACTTTGAGTACCCAATACTTGGGTTCTCACCCTGCGAACTCCCGAGTTCGCGAGACCTCTCGATCTCTGCCAACTATTCTCCTCAGATGGACGGCTCCTATTCCTCTCACCAATTCTCCGCTTTGTGCCCTCTCACTTCATGAATTTTAACACCAAATCCTCAGCCTTTCCACCCACAAGACCTTGACATGCGATGTGCCACCTGTCCGCTTACCGACTCCTGTGGCCCCACACCATTCTCATGGTCGCCGAGATATCACGTATCGTAATATCGTGATTATCTTTACCAAACTTTGGACACTTTTCCCACGAGGTCTTGATAGGCGATCTCCTGAATAATCCAACGGCCCTAACCGACTTGGATCAATGATGTTGCCCCTCCTGAGCTTCGAATCCTTTCAACACTTGCGTTTTAAATGCCTCGTGCCTCTGGAAGATCTAACAGTTCTCGGAACTTCGTGAAATCTCCTCCAAAGATTTCGTCCGTCCGTTCTCCTTTTGATGATTCCGTGAAATGAATAAGTGCCTCTCCATGAGACTCAATCATCGCTTCACCAATCTATGACGCTTCTCCCCGACTTTCCACGACAACTTCTCTTCACTCACCTCTCAGTGAATTCAAAGGTCTATTCCTCCTAAGCTTTCTCATGACCTTCAAGTTCTCCAAGCAACTCCTTGCATGCACTCCTTGCGGCAAATATTTAACGACATCTCAGTGTTGAAGTCTTTTGACTCTGCGCACCCCTGCAACAACAGTCTTCGGATACTCTGCTCAGAATCACAATTCTGAGACTTAGCTTGGTCTGCTCACTCCTTGCATGGCATTGTGACTAACTTCACCTTCGAGACGAATGAGAACAAATGTTAACTCTCTCAGCCTTTTGTCAACGCACCCCTTGCGGATGACTTCAACTGCACTCCTTGCAGGAATCCTTTCTCAATAGAGAAACAATTGTAACTCATTCTACTTCTTCTCAGATTCCAATCTCAACACATGAAATCATACATACAACATAATAGCAAATGCTTAACAAGAAGTAAATACTCATGAGCATAGCATTCAACGCACATACACAGAGAATAACACAACAGCGATGAATCTGAATCAACTTCTTCTATTAATTCAAGATCTGTACATGGGTGTTCTTCTACAGTTCTCTGTTTCTCTCCTACACTCTGGACTCTTCTAACTCTTTCTGAACTGAACTATGTTGCAATTCACAATGAGGGTGTCTATATTCGTTCTCCCTCTTTCTCCTAGAACTATCTAATTCTAATATTAGATTCTACCTACTTACATCTACTACTATAAATGCCTCTGTCTATCTCAGATGAGAGCGGGGCACTCAAGGTATGATTACATTTTACCAAGGCGCCTTAATTAAA
The DNA here is from genome assembly GCA_010110895.2 of Picea sitchensis. NCBI lineage: Eukaryota > Viridiplantae > Streptophyta > Pinopsida > Pinales > Pinaceae > Picea > Picea sitchensis. The sequence goes on along the minus strand of SNQJ01S0001422.1, from coordinate 143,434 downwards.
TGATCTCATTTATGTTCAGTGCATCAGCCTCAAGGGAAAATTTAAAAAATTGGCGCTGGCGTCTGCCCAACTATCCTTCTTTTTTTTGTGCTGGCTCGCTTGTCTCGGGAGATGCTCCTGCATCAATTTGGCCAGCTATCCAATTAAGGTTAGTAAACTAGCAGAAAATAGTTCTAGTGGGAAGAATGACAGAAGTAAGTGTCAACATTTATGGAGTGTGCAGTTTCACATAATTTGAAGTAATATAAATAGTATATGGAAGTACACCCTATCAAACACTATTGGGCCTGGATTGGGAATTTGATAACCAGACTATCATAGATTTAAAGAAGAGGAAGATGGTATCTGAGGTTGATGATTTGAAGGTTATTATGCCACTAGACCCCACCGAAGGAAGAATATTCATAGAACCAGTAAGAGGAAAAGGACTCGACAATTTGTATAAGATGACTACATAAATGGATGATTACATGGATCCTACAACTGAAGGTGTACTCAGTTGGATGAGCATAGTTTATTGTGCATCATATTCAGAATATGCTCTAGAAAATTGGAAACAAAAACTACATGAAATTTCAACAAGAAAATATGCTTGCATTACATGCTCTTTGTGTTGGATTGGGACGAAGGTATGTGATCCAATGAAGTTTAATAGACCAATCCTGATAGACTCTTTCATCAAGGAATTCGAAATGCAGATACCGTATCAAAAAAGACTCTTATCAGTGGATGTTTCACTGAAGGAGACTTTGGCAATATGGTGGGAGACATATAAGGAGGGAATATGAGATTGGAAGAATTGTAAAAGGTTGTTGCAGACGAGGTTTGGACCCGAAGGTGAAGAAATTGTGCAGACATATACAAGGTTAAGTTGTTCGATGGATCGCATTATGCAGTGCATTACACCATGGATTAAAGTGCCTAGGAAGGAGGGGACACATAGGTTTAAACATACACTTGAGATGATTCCAAAGAATTGGTACCTAGAAATGGAAGTGTGAAAAGGGACAAGTGATTGGGAGGAGCTAACCCAAAATTTCAAGGGAACATTCAACTTTGAAAATACCAATCCTCTAATTGATTCATCCTTGTAGGTTTTGAAGGATAATATTTTTGAGAAAACATACTTAATAGAAACAATATTTAGTGCACATACATACATTGTGATGGTCATAGAAATTTTATAATGTTACAATTATTTTGAATAACACCCGAACGATGAAGATCCTGAAAACTTGTAGATACCAAAAATGAAAGGGGAACACGTAGTAGAGGGACTAGAGCTTGGGTCTGCAGTATATGCCAAGTCTCTCAAAACACACGGAATGATTATTTGAACACAGGATAAGCCTAAGTTTTCAAATATAGGAGATTACTGGAGGGATGAGACAATGGATAAGATTGCATACTTAATGCACGAATACCAAGATTTGTTTCTGACCACATTCTCAGAGATGAAGGGAATTGTTGGGAAGCTGAGAGAAATGAAGATTCCATTGAAATCAGATGCAAAATGTATGCAATAGAGACCATACATAATGAGCCTGAAGTATAAGGAAAAGGTTAAGGAAGATATAGAAAAAATGTTAGAGGCTAGAATTATAGAACCAGTTGAAGAATTTGAATGGATCAACCCCATGGTTGTTCAAGACAAGAAGACAGGAGGTATTAGAAAATGTGTAGATCTATTAAAGTTGAATGATGTCTGTTTAAACAGCCTATTTCCTACACCATTTACAGATGATTTACTAGATAATGTAGGGGGTTAGGAGGCTTATTCCTTCACATATGTATTCTCATGATATCATCATATCAGGATTGTGCGAGAAAAAAAATATCATACCACCTTTGCGATAGAGTGTGGTCGCTACCAATATACAATGATGCCATTTGGTTTGAAGAACACACCAACCATATTTTTCAGAGTAGTCTTAGAATCTTTTAAAGAATTCATCCATAAATTTTTAGAAGTGTACTTAGACAACTGGACAATCTTTAGTCTATTGAAATATCATGCCAAACTTCTACGCTTCATGTTGGATACGTGTAAAAAATGTCATATCTCATTGAACTTAAAGGAATATATTTTTTGCGCACCTTTTGGGATTTTGTTGGACCATTTGGTATGTAAGCAAGGTTTGTTGGTTGATCCCAAAAATATAGTTGTCATTGTTTATTTTCCATTGCCTACATCAGTAAGATAATTGAGAACAATGTTTGGCCATACATGATATTACATGAATTTTATTAAGGTATATGCACTGATCATAGCCCCAATGGAAAAATTATTAAAGAAAGAAGAAAAGTTCCAGTGGAATGAAGAATGTCAGCAGGGTCTGGACACATTAAAGCATAAATTAGTTACTAAACCCATTCTAGTGTTCCTGGATTGGAAGAAAGAATTTTGTGTTCATGTGTAAGCATCGTCTATAGCTCTCGGCGTAGTATTAGCTCGACTAGGATAGGGTGAGTTGGATCATTTGATTTCCTTTGCAACTAGGAATTTATCATCTATGAAACATAACTACACAATGGTAGATCGAGAAGGGTTAGCCATGGTATATGCCTTGCAGAAGTTCAGAAATTTATTTCTTAGATCTCACTTCAAGATTTATACAGACCACTCTACATTAATATACCAAGTTAAAAATCCATTGTTGGGGGGAACAATATGCATATGGATATTTTTGTTCCAATAATATGACTTTGAGGTGATCATGAAACCAAAAACGTTCAATTCATGTCTAGACCACTTATCGTGCATACTATCAGGAGAGGATGCAAGAAATATGGATGATAGTATAACTGAAACACATTTGTTTGCAGTCCATATGGTGGATGATCATTTCTCAAATACAGTTTTGTTTTTTAGCACATGAGTTGCACCACCAGAGTTTACAATGGTGTAGAAGAAGAAACTTGTAGTGAAGGAAGAAGACTACCAACTGATAGTAGGAAACCTTTATAAATTAGGCGTAGATGCTATTCTATGATGATGTGCACTAGAGCACAAAATAAAGATGATATTTTTAGAGGCACATGAAGAGTTCATAGGAATTCACTATGAAGGAATGGAAACAACATAAAAAATATTATGCGTAGGACTATGGTGGCCTATGATTCATAAAGAATCTAAGGATTTTTTTCAAAGTTATTACGTTTTTCATAGATTAGGGATACCCTCTAGGAAAGATGAAATTCCCTTAGTTCCACAAGGTAAAATTGCAAGCATTCAAAAAATGGGAAATAGACTTTGTTGGGCCAATTAATCCCCCTGCTAAGAGGTCAGGAGATAGATATATTATTACCGCGACATATTATTTAACCACATGGGAAGAGGTAGAGACAGTCATAGAATACAACGTAGAGACAATTTTGTGGTTTTTGTTTGAGAATGTAGCTACCATATTTGTATTCCCAAGAGTTATTTTGAATGACCAGGGAATACAATTTCTGAATAATATGTTTTTTGCATTCATATAGGAGTTTCAGATACCCCATCAGAAGAGTACACCTTACCATCCTCAGGTGATTGGCACAATAGAAGCCTTCAACAATATTTTGGAGCATATGCTAACAAAGGTTTGCAATATAAGTAGCGAGGATTGGGACTTGAAGATTTTTGCAGTCTTATGGGATTATAGGACCAAAATAAATAAGATGATAGGACAAACCCCATTCAGTTTAACATATGGACAAGAAGATGTTATACCGATGAAATTTATAGTACCAAGTTTGTGTGTTGATTCCTTGGTAGAAAGTATAGATATAGGAGTGGTGGAAAGGAGACTATCAAACCTCATGGAGTTAGAAGAAGGTAGCTTTGTATGATGGTTCTATAAACAAGTACATAAAGAAAGGGAGAAATATTGGCATGAAAATAATATTAAGTAGAAAAAGTTCCAGAATGGAGACTTATTATTACTTTAAGTCAATAGGTTTTTGTAGCACTCAGGGAAGCTCCAAATTCATTAGCTAGGGCCTTATGTGATCAAGTTATGATCGATGCATGAGTTGTTCAATTGGAAAAAATGAATGGAGAAGCTGTATAAGAACTAGTAATTGGTAGTCAGCTGAAACTGTATAGGGACAACAGAGCTTCCATGCACTAGTCTCAACGCATAAAATGTGTACTATAGTTGTATTATAATGTAATATAGATAAACAAAAAAATATAAAAAGAAAGAAAATATAAGAAAGAAAAGGATAAATGGAAGAAACGAAGAAGAAAGTATCGCAAAGGAATGGAAAGAATAAAAAGGGGACAATAGGCATCATATAGCATAATGTCACACAAAGGAATGCAAAGAAAGGAAATAAGGGTGCACAAGTAGAGGCACTGAGTGTCATACATAAAGGAGGTTACCATATTGGAGATCCATGCAGATAATGGTTCAAGACAATAAAGGGAAATCATAATGGATAAAATGAATTAATGAATAAACATCATGTAAAAACAATGGAGATATGTGGTAATAAATGGAAGGTACCATGAAAATTATAATAGATTGGAAAATATAGAGCATGATCCGTTGGAGGATACATGAGTAATAAAGGTTAATGTCAACTATGAATCCATAACACTAGTGGATTAGAATTGAATCTTAGGCACAAAGGCAAGTTAAAAACTATCAATGAGTTATAAAAGCAAGTAGAGGGTCGACGAGTGAAATTTAATGTCATTTGGAGTTTTCATAAGTAGTGAGAGATCCAAATAGAGTCGAGTGAGAAAGAGTTGCAGAGTCGCTCGATATAGTAGCAGAGGACAGTTTATTGCAGGGATATATGGCACCACCTAAGGCAACAACTGCATCAACATCTAGAACAATGAATAAATAATACATGAGGTCACTGATAGAACGTGTAGTTGAAGAATCACAGAGTGAATATTTATCACAGGAAAGGTTCCCAAGAGATTACATAGCACCTAGGAATCCATCATCCAAGCTAGTGAAATTAAAAAAAGATGGTAAGTACGAGTTGATTGAGCCATTTATTCCACTGGGTGTGACTATGGAGGAAGACATGATAGGCGCAGTGTTGAGCTTGAGATATGTAGACCATGTCATTACAAATGAGAAGAAATTTCTAGAACTGGTTTCAAGAAAATATTTGAGGTTCTCCATTAGTGCAGAAACACAGATGGTCGTGGTGGAACCACAGATATGGGAGACATGATTAGAGAAAGTTGGCATCCTAAATTTGTTTGAAATTTTGCATTTTTTTCAAAGAACAAATATTAATGCTTGCATACAACTATTATTGAGATGTGTGCATGGAGGCTACTTATGGTTATATAGGTTGGTCTCCATTGACATTGATATGATCTTGCACATTACTGGATTATTGTGTGTTGAGAGGCTAGAATGACCCGCTCAAGAAGGTGAGGTAAAACAGCCGATGGCTGGTCCCAATTAGACCCACTCTCCTTTGGAGTAGAATTTCCGACCATATTATGGCCAAGTTTCCAAACTAACTAACTAACTATCTAAATATGAATATGAGAACCATAGGTTCTCAGATGAATTAAAATCTAAAATTAACTGACTATAATGCTAACTGAAACTAACTAAGATGCATTTCTAAGCTAAATTAAGCCTATAATGATCAGGAGCTAACTAGTTAAGATTAAACATAGCCATAATGATATCATTCAAATAAGAAATAGTTCATACTTTTAGGTGATGAATACAAAATTAATGTGATTAAACAAGTTAGCAAATAGTTGCACTCATGTTAAATACTTTATGACTGCATTTAATAAAGAGACAAGTAACAAACCATGCTTAAGAGAAGACCGATGAAGTAATTCAAACAAATAAACTCATAAGCCACAGATACCAATAAAGTCATTAATAAGAGTCTCAACCAAATTCACCGGAATCACCGATCTCCAAAAATGCCTCTTTCTCTTTATTCATGTGAAAGAAATAGTACTATCTGAATCCAAAAGGGACAAAAGCCTTTGTCATTTACATTCATCATATTTATAGAGTGAATATGGAATCCTTTTGCACTCACCATTTCCTGAATGGTCAGGGTCTTGAAGCAACACTTCAATTTGCTTTCTCGATTAAGGTATTACAATACTTACAAGAAAAATGATTTCTCTGCAAAAATTTGGTTACAATGAGATAATTAGGCGGGCTTCGTTGGTTGCAATTTTGAATATATGAAATCCATCCAACTCTTAAAGTATTTGAGTATGGATTCCACCCGGCACAACTATGTTCTTTCCTGATATGTCTCGCTATTGCAAATGGGAATAATAATTATGTCATCAACATTTTCTCAACACGTCTTAAGGAATATTTTGAATCTTCTGTTAGCATAATAAGTATAGCAAGTTGTACTAATGTTGTCTCTATAACCTTCATGATGATTTTGTCGATTATATCAAGGGATTTAATATTGAGGTTTATTTCAATCTCTACGTCTTTGACCATTGTTTGGGTTGATGAAACATTTTCTAAATCCCTTAGGGGGTCCTTCCCAAACTACGAGAGTAGACTGTCTGTAGACCTCCATGGATTTTTTCTTATTGTATCGATTTGTTCTTGTGTCCTCTATATATCTACTAAATTTTCAATACCTGCATTCAACAATCGATGATCTCTGATTTTCTTCTTGTCTGAGTACACAAGTAGGGTCTCCAGGAAATTTTGTTGGATATATTTCCATTCTATGACTCTGTTGTTGGCATGTATGGTTCTTTGATATTTTTCATTCATTTATTTCATATGCATACTCAGTTTCTCTCGATCATATCTAGCCTTCAGTAATTTATTGAGAGCATAAAATAATCTCTTATGTGAGTCTTGGATTTCCTCATTTTTATTTATGTCCTCTTATTCTATAGAATCTAAAGAAATTGTCTAGTTTTAAATTTATTCTACTGATTTCTTAAGGATACCATTATCCTTTTGTAGCCTCCTGACTTCCCTTTCACTCCTTTCACTGAAAATCCTTATTTCTGACATTTCTCCTTTGATTTCCATAACCTCTTGGTCATGTGTGGATTTATGTTTTTCCACCTTACTTATATGATCCTTTTGGTTGAGGGAGGTTGTTTCAAATATTTTTTCCTTAAGCTCCTCATCCTAGATATGAATATGTTTTTCTAACTCTTCTCGGTGGGTTTTCTTTATTTTCTTGACTTCTTTCTTGTGTTCTTTAGTCATGGCCTCACGGATGGTTTCAAAGGTCATATCCATCTCAGTTACCTTGGAATTAGATTCATATAGCACCCCTACTGTAAATGTGTTGAACCTACACATAATAGATATAGCTGGGAATTAACATACACAGTTGCAGAGAAAATAGAAGAAAAGAGAAGCAAGAGAGAAAGAATGGAAGAATTCTCATTAACCAAATGAATGAATGATAATTTACACATGATATAATCTCTATAACTCAACTAATGGACATTGGGGGGGGGGATCCAATGCACCATAGTGGTGTTATAGAGTGATATAGAAACACACCAACAGTTACGGGACTAAAATGCAACCTAGTCTAGTCTCTCAGGCAGTTATGGGAGTGAACTACCACCTTACTAAGTTAACTAGTCTATCATTCTTCAATTGACTGATTGAAACATAGTGAAGTGAGGAGGAGATCAGGGAATCATGAGTAATGCACTAGTCTAGTGATGATACCAAGGAAAACGTACATTATATGATGATGATCCCAATGTTGCATGGTGATAATCCCAATGTAGCATCTAGACTCCACTCAATTGATCAAACTGAAGTGAAAATTAAAAAGAATATTCTCCCTAGAGGAATATTATTTATACAATATAGGAGACTGAATAATGACTAATAAAGATAGGAAAAACCTTCGGGAAAAAAAATCCTAACTGTGTGTGAAGTAACTCCAACACCCCCCCCCCGAACATCACTATGGTGAAAATAAAGAATGGGTCCTAGAAACGAGGCAATGTTAGGTACCCAAATACAAAAAAAATACTGAAATAAAATAGGAAAGAGGGGAAACCTCATGGGAAAAGCCTTACGGGGAAAACCCCCCCTCAAATTACAATGTATGTAAAAAGAAGAACTGACAGTTGCTAGGCAATGGTTTCCTTCGCTCTGAGATGAATTCGTGGAGAATGAAACTTCTGCTCAGTGAAGGTCATGGTAGAGATGTGTGTAGTATGTTCTGTTGAAGAAAAAACCTATAGGTCGATGATCCTCTTGTGTACTAGGTCCCATATGTAGTGCATGTGGATCTCAATGTGCTTCATCCACTGCCTTTGAATTGGGCCTATGTAGAACTTCAGACTTCACTGGTTGTCACACCATATGACAGTTGGACGATGAAACGAAATTCCCAACTCAGTGAAAAAATGTTGTAGCCACATAGCCTAAATGGTTATGTTAACTACCCCTCTGTACTCTACCTTGACTGAAGATAGAGAAATGGTAGCTTGCTTCTTGCTCGACCAATAGATAGGCCCAGAACTAAGACCGAGTGAGTAACCAAATGTCGAGTTGTGATCATTTTTATCGCCAACCCAGTCAGAATCAGTAAACCCGATGAGATCTAATGTAGATTTTGTTTCATAATGAATCTGAAAGGTGATGATGCCTTATACATATCAAAGGATATGCTTTACATCCTTCCAATGTAGCTCATGTAGCTCTTGCATGAACCCGGAAATTGCTCCAACCGAATATGAGAGGTCTGGTCTGCAGTGTTTGAGATACAACAAGCTCCCCACTAGCTGTCTATATAGTGTGATGTCAACCAGTGGACTCTCCCCACCATCCTCAAGTTTGACTCTTGATAGGAAAGGTGTAACGTCCCCGACCATCACTTTCACTCTCAGGCAATGCTACTACATGGAAACATTCACATACTTATATATAAAATACACTAAATCCAATTAACACATTTAACTAAAAAATACAGAGTAATCACAATATTGCTGCTAACATACAGAAATAATGGAATTAACAGTAATGCATGATTGCAATATAATACATGATAAAATTGCAAGCATAACAGATATGCATTTAAAGGAAGTTAAACACATAATGATAATTATATTTGAAGAGATAGTAAATCCACCAAGCACGTTCATACCTTCCACAAATATCCCATCCTTAGACCACACTGCTCATCACACTCAACAGTGGTTCACCCCGAGCTAGGACCAAGCTCCACCTAGGGCAAGGGAATCCTAGACTAGGCTAAGGTTACAGGAAAACTGCACATAGAAACCAGAAGGATTTCCTCCAAGAGCCTTCTTACGCCCACTACTCATGGAATCTCATTCCCCACATGCATGTTCCACCCGAGAGTATACACCTTCACAAGCATATTCCATCAGTGCTTCACCTCCCGCTTTGGGTCTAGGAAATAGGCCAGATTAGGAACTCTCATAGCTCTGTAGATGGTGATGGACTCTCTCTAGAAGAAAACTACTTCTCAATAGACTCTCTCACTTGGAGATATTTTCTCACAGGCCTCACAACCTATGATCTGAAAATAGAATTCTAACATGTTTTGCTATGCAAGCACCCTCTACTTCATTAAAATAAACTTCAGGACCTTGCTCAATGTCTTAGTTGTGTAAGAGAAATTATGTGTCAAGTCAATGATTTTCTTATGTGTTTATGTGTGAGGTTCTTTAAAGGGTTAAATGTTGTTTAAAGAAATACAACAACAACATAACATGCAGCAAAATATAACCAAAAACTCCCAACAATAAGAACATGATAAAGGAGTTCACCCCCAACTGGGCTACATCTCCTTGAGCCTCCATCAATGGACTAGGCTCTTTGAGATTAGTTTGTCAAAGATTATTTTAAAATATTCTTCTCAATTCCAATGGATTTATTGACTGTACCATTGGGTTCAAAATACATAAAAGCCCCAAAAATGACTAATAGAACTCTGAAAATGGACCATGGCTCATCCGAGCATGATCTCTTCTACATGTGGCCTTGAGCTTCCCTAACCTTCCTTATGGAAAAAACACCTGTAAAAGTCCTCAAATGCCTCTGAAACTTGTCCCAATGTGTTCGAGCATAACAATTAGTCAAAAATGACTATTCAGTCACAGAAAAACAGACTTGGGCTCATCTGAGCATGATCTCCATCAATGGTGGCCCTAAGCTCCCTAAAGCTCCATGAAACTTCAATGGTGTAAAACATACAATAATAGTCTCCAAATTCCTTTGTAAATAGTTCCAATGGATTCAGAACATCTAAAAACCCCTAGCTGGGATTTTTCGGCACCTCATTTGGCCAAAAAATGAAGAAGATAGGCCTCTTGCCATTTTCCTCCAAGCTTGTTGTCTTTGGTTCACCAATTCTCACCTCCTGTGTGAGTAACCTGGCTTATGGGTGTTTCCCATGCCTAAACCCTGCACATGTGCACATGCCTACAAAATGCACCAAATTGTCGCACCGTTAACGGAATTAGGGCCCCCAAAGTCGGAGGTGTTGGGCACATGGGGGGGCATATGGCCATGTCCCAACATGAAATTGTTAAGAACCAAATATAAATATAGCATAGAAAATCCTCAAAAAAAGTACTCAACACCTTGAAAGAGAGATAATTTCAGATAATAAGCCTCTTCAAGGGGGAAACCTCCTTTTACCCCACTTAAATGTTCAAGTACAAGATGATTCAAAATGAAAATGTCTCCTTAGTATAAATAGGAGACTAGGAGGTATAATTACAACTAATGGCCTAAAGCCAACATAAATAAAATAACACTACTAATATAATATGCCCCAATTAAGGGGTAATGAGCCAATATTAGGGCTTAATATAATATTCCAATTAAGGGGTAGAGCCAATATTAGGGCTTAACATGCCCCTACCCCTTGAGACAAGTGTTGTCCGCAATGCTTGAGTAACTCGATGCTTCTATATAAAAGACTCGCCTTCCCAAGTGGAATCTTCACCGTAGTCTCTCCATTTAATGAGATACTCTAAAATGGATTCGGCCCCTCACCGGTGAATTCTTGTGTCGATGGATTCAGGCTCCAACATGATTTTCCTTCCTCATCAAGTTTTGGCAATACAATTTGAACTAGGATCTTGTCACCTATAACCTCTTTTAAGCATGAAACATGGAAACTGGTTGTACTCAGAAGATGCGTGCAACTCCAATTTGTATGCCATAGTACCAATCTTTACAACACCTTAAGGGCCATAGTACTTTGCGATAATTTCATTATCCTTCTTGGCTTGCTTGAGGGACATATGTTTGTATGGTTGTAGTCTTAAAAAATACCCAATCCCCTACTTCAAAACTTTTCACTCACGATGTTGATCCGCTTATTGTTTCATGCGATTTTGTGCCATGGTCGTTGTCCTTAAGATTTGGAGAAATTCTTTGTTGATTCTCGATGTGATCTTCCACCGCTTGAACCTTTAGATTTTTCTTTTTAGAGAAGAAGTGATGGAAGGAGTCTATGGTATCCATAAAGTGCCATAAATGGTGTGATTTTGTTGCAGATGAAAGGAAGTGTTATACCACCATTCAGCTTAAGTAACCATTTGAACCATTGTGTTTGTTTATCGTGAGACAAAGCAATGAAGGTATCCTTTCAGACATTTGCTCACTATCTCGCTTTTCCATCGGATTGAGGATGATAGGATGAGCTATGAGCCAATTGAGTACCCAAATAAGAAAATAATTCTCATTCAAAAATGTCTAGTAAAGATGGGATCTTTGTCACTACAATAATCTTTGGGCTACCATGTAGCTTTTGAACTGCCCACATGAATGCGGCGGCAACTGTACTATCTTTGAAACGATGAGAGAGTGCACAAAGTGTGCATTCTACTTATCGGGCCTATCAAAAATCACCATGATGACACTCTTTTCCTTCAGATTTTGGTAACCCTGCGATGAAATCCATGGAACCTCGCTCCCGCTGAGTTGGGATGGATAATGGTTGTAAAGACCCTCGGTTCTTAATTGTTTCCACCTTTATTTTGTTCACAAACCAAACATTCTTCCACAAACCTTTGAACATCAGCTTTAAGGCCATCCCCAAAAAAACTTCTTCTTGACTCTATGGTAGGTTTTCAAAAAATTCGAAATCTTCCTACCTATGAGAGGTGTGCATTTCCAATAGTTCCTTTTGTTTGATTTGGGAGTCTTACATAAATATAAGTGATCTGTACCATAGTAAATCATTTTTCCATGTAAATGTATCTCGATCATCCAACTCACAAGTAACCTTTGAATGAGAGTCCACACTTTCCGCTATTCTTCCATTCATCCTTGCTTCTATTATCCAATCGAAAGTTGGATGATCAAGATAGCAATGCAGAAAGGCCCCCAACATCTTCATCATATCCTTTCTTGAGAGTTCATCTACCACAACATTTTGCTTCCCTTTTATGACGATTTCAAAATCATAACCCAATATCTTGGTTACCCATTTTTGTTGTTCTTCCTCAAGATAGTCTTGTTCCAAGAAGTATTTAAGACTATCATGATATTTGTATTTAAGACTGTTTTGACCATGAAGTGCCTACCATTAGGTAAGGATGCCATTTCTTCAATGCATGTAGTATTGCCATCATTTATTTCCTCTCATAAAATGGGTTTTGTGTAAGTCCTTCCTTTGAGTGGTCGACTTTCAAAAGCTAGGGGCCTTCCCTTCTTGCATTAGGACAACACCAATTCCATTTCCGTGAGGCATCACATTCCACAATAAAGGTTTTTTGTGAAGTCCGAGTGTCAAGACAGAGCTTTACACATCACATCTTTGTTGTTCAAAATATTTAGTTGCCTCCTAGAGTCCATGAAAATGCATCCTTCTTAGTTAGTGCCATTAAAGGTGCCGCTATTCTTCCATAGTTCGAACAAACTTGTGGTAGTAACCTCAGGAAACCCAAAAATACTCTCTAAGATTATTTAATGTTTGGGAATCGGCCTCACCATCATGGCCTTTAATCTTGTTAGGCCTACCTTGACACCTTCATGAGATACAATATGACCCAAATAATTTTACCTTACTCAAAAGAAACATTTGGATGGTTTGGCATATAGTTGTTGCTCCTTTAGTAGTCGTGTGAGAACCTTGTCAACATGTTTCCATTATGATCCTCCCAAGACTTGCTATAGATTAGTATATAATCAAAAAATACTAACAATAAATTTTCAAGGAAGGGCTTGAAATGGAATTCATCAACCCTTGAATGTGGAAGGTGCATTTGTAAGGCCAAAACGCATGACCAAAAATTCATAATGGCCTTCATGAGCTCTGCATCGTTGTTTTGGGATATCTTCTCCTTCATTCTCGACTGATGCTGATACCCTCAACAAAGATCCACTCTTAGGAAATAGATTACCCATGTAGTTCATCTAACACCATCAATGATGGAATGGGAAACTTATCTTTAATAGTGATCTTGTTGAGCTTCTATAACTGACACATACACCAAGACCTTGAGCTCGATACCATATGTTAAGAACCAAATATCAATATACCATAGAAAATCCTCTAAAAAGTACCTCAACGCCTTGAAAGAGAGATAATTTCATATAATAAGCTCTTCGAGGGGGAAACCTCCCCTTACTCCCACTTCTAAATGTTCAAGTACAAGATGATTCAGCACGAAAATGTCTCCTTGGTATATATAGGAGACTAGGAGGTATAATTACAACTAATGGCCTAAAGCCAACATAAATAAAATAACATTACTAATATAATATGCCCCAATTAAGAGGTAATGAGCCAATATTAGGGCTTAACATAATTAAGGGCTCCGTTGCATGTTGCTTGTGGGCTTGACACGTGTCCATGCACATAGGTTGTTGGCTTTTTAAAAAACTCCCACGCGAATCTTTGTTGGCAAGGGTCATATGGGTGGCACATTAAACTAGGGACTGGGGCTAAGCCTTAGCCCGGACGCACCCAAACTATACATACATTTGACTTTAAATATATTTAAACACATATATTTAATAAGCACTACTATGTGGCGTACCAGTTGGGTGGCCTTAGCCAAAGCGCTTGCCATATGTGAAGGCCCATGGTTCAAACCCCACGGAATCCATATAATTTTTCATACCCAAAAATTTACACATTGCCATGTCTCATCCCATGCCTAGGCCACGTGGCACCACCCCATTTTCCAACTATATGCCACATGTCGAAAAAGCATTCACCCACGTGTCTGCCCAAACTACCAACTCAATATTGACATGTCAGAACTTACCACGTCACCTGCCATCTCACCATACAGTCATGCCACATTATTTGTACATCCCTGCCACATCAGCTGTATGGACTGTACAATCAACAACGTTTTTGCCTGTTTGGCAAATCGAATAGAATGTGATATCTCACTCATCCAATGTTAGTTTGACCCCATTTGAAGTGTGTTGGTTTCATGATGATGAGGCCTATGCTCCTGTTTGTTTTGAAGAAATTCCGAACACTTTTATTTTTGGGCTAAATTTTGACCCCTAGTCCAGATTCTAATCACGCCTTCCCACTAAAAGGATTTTGGACCCACAAAATCTAATGATTATCTATCTGAGCTTCAATACTCCTCTTCTTCCAAGTTCTATCAATTGATTCTACTTGAAAAGTCTTTTTGACAATCACCTGGGTACCTTGACATGCCTTGCACTACAACTGGCTATGTCCCTCAACCACTGTTCTTTGGCTGTTGCTGACCCACTATTCCCTTATTCTTGGAAATTTTCCATCTTTCCCACTAATAATCAAGTCCCTCTCATGAACTCTTTGGTGTCAACACAATCCGCTCTACAATGGCTGTAAAAAAAAATTCCTGCGACATCTTGTCACAAACCAAGAAAACCATCAATCTTGAAAACAAACTTTATACAAGATTGAAAATTATGCCAGCAAAGTCTTTTTTCTCTTCAAGAAAATGATTGCATCTTATACTTCATCAAAGCACATTTGTTTTCTTGCATATTGGTGTACTCAAAATCAACTTACAAGCCAACAAACACCATCGACTAAAACATAAGTCGAAAAACATGATCGACACAACATAGTCATCAAGACAACATTGACACAAGTTGAGACTCAATTGAAACATATCAACATTCCCAATGACAAGTTGAAATTCATGATACACAACCATGTTACAATCATGAGTCACTCATAATGAACTATCACAAAGTTCACTATTTACACACATACAAAATCACATGCAGGTGCATAGCTCTTCAACTCTCCTTCAAGTACAAACATAAGTACATAAACCCAAAAACATGTGGGTACATAAGAGCTGAAACTGAAAAGATAAATGTTTGCAACAAGTGAGTATCATACCCTTCAGTTATATCCTCCTGGCGAAGTTTGTGCAACCACAAGAATGCCTTCAATAGAATTCAATTCACATGAAAACTTGCATCATACAAGTTATGATAAACTACTGCAACTTGTCATACTTTCAACAGAAATGGATACATAAGGTTGAAAAGTGCATCTACAAACAAAGAAATGCAAGCCTTACTTGTTCAAGAAATATAACTATTTCTTAGCAAGACAATTCAATGGTGACTTTTTCTGCTGAACATCGTCTTCTTGTGAATCATCTTGACTCACATCGATGATGGAATCTCCTCTTCTATTCTTGTTAGTCTCTTTATCCATATGCTTCTTGTGTTGTGGATGAGTGGTTGGATGCAATGTCCAACATTGTTCAATGAGATGACCCCTCTTCTGGTAGTGAGTGAAAATATTTTGCATCCTCTTTTCAAGTTTCCTTTGCTTGGAAAGTTTCCTAAATGTGGTCAATCTTTTCCAACATTTCGAAACATGATGGTTATCTAAACCACAATATGTACATAGAGTTTTTCTTCCATTTTTACATGAAAATTTAGCATGCTTAACATAATCAAAAGCAACTGCATTATAGGAAGAAATATACCTTGAACATTCACCTTTATCGCCTTCTTGAGGAGGTGAATTTGAAGAGTTACCAGCTCTCCTTTGAAGACCAAAAAAAACGTTCTTGTCCTCATGGTTGTCATAACTCTCTTGCTTCACACATTTGCATTCATCTTGAACACATACTTTGCATGTTTGAGGGATTGAACTTGAAACAAAAGTTGTTCTTGGAACTTTTTCTCTTGTCTCCTCAACTTTGGAATATTCTCCATCTTTCTGTTCATATCCAAGACCAAAATACCTGGGCCTCTCCTCAACAATAATAGGCTAAACAATGCCTTGTGCATGCTTGCCTAACCCTTTACCTTCATAGCCCATTTTTAACAATAAATTGGACCCTATTCCTCTTGTGTGATTTTCAAAAACACCAAATCATTCATCTCGAGAGGAATATGAAGATAAAATAACATTACATACCTCATGTTCATGCATTTACTTGGTAAAGGTTTCCTTTACCTCATGGATTTGAGTCTCCATCTCATGCAACTTTTCAAGAAGTTGGTGCTTCTCCTCCTTCATGGCCATCAACTGCTCTTCAAGGACAATGCTCTCCTTTCTATCTTCCCACATCTCTTGCACCATATCTCGCATGGTTAGAAAATCCTCCAACATCTCTTTGTCAAAGAACTTGGCTAATGAAGATGTATGAGAACTCTTACTATTTGAAGCTTCCTCCATCTTTTCAAGATATCAAATTTCAACACAAAACTTGCACAATAATACCAACAACTAAATCTCTAGCTATCAATGGCAATCACAAGAGAAAAAATATGCTCTGATACGACCTTATCTGAAAATAGAAGGCTAACTTGCTTTGCTATGGAAGCACCCTCTACTTCATTAAAATAAACTTCAGGACCTTGCTCAATGTCTTAGTTGTGCAAGAGAAATTATGTGTCAAGTCAAGGATTTTCTTATGTGTTTATGTGTGAGGTTCTTTAAAGGGTTAAATGTTGTTTAAAGAAATACAACAACAACATAACATGCAACAAAATATAACCAACAACTCACAACAGTAAGAACATGATAAAGGAGTTCACCCCCAACTGGGCTACATCTCCTTGAGCCTCCATGAATGGACTAGGCTCTCTGGGATTAGTTTGTCCAAGATTATTTTACAAGATTCTTCTCAACTCCAATGGATTTACTAACTGTACCATTTGGTTTAGAATACATAAAAACCCCAAAAATGATTAATAGAACTCTAGAAATGGACCATGGCTCATCCATGCATGATCTCTTCTACATGTGGCCTTAAGCTTCCTTGAGCTTCCTTGTGGAAAAAACACCTATAAAAATCCTCAAATGACTCTGAAACTTGTCCCAATGTGTTCAGAGCATAACAATTAGTCAAAAATGACTATTCAATCACAAAAAAATAGACTTGGGCTCATCTGAGCATGACCTCCATCAATGGTGGCCCTAAGCTCCCTAGAGCTCCCTGAAACTTGAATGGTGTAAAAACTACAATAGAAGTCTCCAAATGCCTTTGGAAACAATGAAAATGGATTCAGAACATCCAAAAAACCCTATATGCGATTTTTTGACACCTCATTTGGCCAAAAAAATGAAGAAGATAGGCCTCCTGCCATTTTTCTCCTTCAAGATTGTTGTCTCTGGTTCACCAATTCTCACCTCCTATGTGAGTAACCTGGCTTCTAGGAATTTCTTGTGCCTAAACCCAACACATGCGTGCATTCCCACAAAATGTGCCAAATTGTCACACTGTTAATGGAATTAGGGCCCCCAAAGTCAGAGGTGTTGGGTGCATGGGGTGCCATATGGCCACGTCCCAGCGTGAATTAAGGGCTCTGTTGCATGTTGCTTGTGGGATTGACAGTTGTCCATGCACATGGATTGTTGGCGGTTTAAAAAAATCCCACATGAATATTTGTTGGCAAGGGTCATATGGGTGGCACATTAAACCGGAGGCTAGGGCTAAGCCCCAGCCCGGATGCGCCCAAACTATACATACATTTGACTTTAAATATATTTAAACACATATATTTAATAAGCACTACCGTGTGGCGTGCCGGTTGTGTGGCCTTTGCCAAAACACTTGCCATATGTGGAGGTCCATGGAATCCATAAAAATTTTCACACTTAGAACTTTACATGGTGCCATGTGGCAGCCCATGCCTGTGCCACGTGGCACCACCCCATTTGTGAACTATATGACACATGTCGAAAATGCATTCGCCCATGTGTCTGCCCAAACTGCCAACTCAGCACTGACATGTTAGAACTTTCCATGTCACCTGCCATCTCATCATACTTTCATGCCACATCACTTGTATGTCCCTACCATGTCATTTGTATGGATTGTACAGATTGTACAGTCAACAACTTTTTTGCTTGTTTGGAAAATTGAATGGAATGTGATATCTCACTCATCCGATGTCTGTTTGACCCCATGTAAAGTGCGTTGAGTTTGCGATGACAAGGAAAATGCTTTTGTTTGTTTTGAAGTGATTCCGAACACTTTTATTTTTGGGCTAAATTTTGACCCCTGGTCTAGATTTTGATCAACCTGCCTCTTCTACCACGGGCCTGACAACCTAGTTCTTAAACCAGTTTTCAATTCAATTACCATGAGTTCAAGACAACAAAAACAACAACTTTTGGTTAACTCACAGGTGTCAACAACAATAGGAAAACTGGGTGTGGACGTCCAGAAAATGACAACAAGCCACTAAGACACATCACAATTCAGGTAACACTGGTTTTCAGGATGCGTGACAAGAAATCCACATAGAGGTTGAACATAGACTCAAACATTCAAATAGAGGGTGTATCGGCTTCTCAAGAAGACATCACAGGCTTTGGGTCTTAGATATGTGTGATGCATATAGAGATCAGACAGAATTCCCCAGTTTCAGATAGCTGACGGTCAAATGGAGGAAGAATCCCTATCACGACTCAATTCTTAGATAAAATTGTGTGTGCCTAGGCTGACACATGTTTCCCTTGAAGCTGAATGCACTCCATCAATCATGTGTTTCCTTTTGCACACGTTTCCCCTTCCAGGAACTTAGGATAAAAACATACATTCCACATAGCTTTTGGAATAATAATAAATTATTATTCCTAAGGACTTAAGCCCCTAAGATTAACCCCTCTCCCAACCTTTCATCCCCTTTTCCCTTACCCTCTCTATGGAAGCTTAGTCCCCCATCACTCTTTCTTCGTGGTCGGTCTGCATGCAGTGATATTTATATTTTTATTAATGTTCTACATAATTACATATACAAAAACATGCTCTTATCCTTAACACTTATGCTCTCTAGCCTAATAAACACATATGCCTACCATCTTATCAATACTCAACTCACCAGCCTACAAAAAATTATTACAGTTCATAAAAATGATTACAATTCATACAATAACTGGGGCACTGCTAGGGGATATTACAATCCCCTGCCCTTATTTTTTCACTGTCCTCAGTGCAAATTTTACACAGCCTCAGCAAGATTTCAAAAATATTCAAAAAGATGTGGGTATTATGCCTACATAGCATCCTCATTCTCGCATGTCGCATCCTCAAGACCGTACCAGGTCCACTGGACCTTTACAAGCCCTATGGCTCGATTCTGGAGATATTTTCTTTTTTGATTCAATATGCACACAAGATGCACTTGCAAGACACCTTCTTGCTCCACCTAAATCACATTCCAATCAATTACATGATTAGCATCATGTATAAATTTCTTAAGCAATGAAACATGAAACACATTAGGTACAGTCATCGATGCAGGTAATGAAAGCATATATGCAACTAGCCCAATCCTTTCTAGGATTTCAAATGGCCCACAAAATTTGGCGGCCAACTTGGTGCAATTTCCCATCTTTAGGGAACTTCTATTATCTTTTACTTTTATAAAAACATGATCACCCACTTTTAACTCCTTGTGGATTTTTTTCTTATGAGCATAACTCTTCTCCATATCTTGGGCAACTTTCAATTTCTGCTTAATTTTTAGCATTTGTTCTTCCATTTCCTTGAGAAATTATGTCCCAACTACTGCCCTATCAGCTGGATTATCCCAACTTACTGGAGTATTGCACTTTCTTTCATAAAGTGATTCAAATAGGCTCATATTCAAGGATTCTTGATACCCATTATTGTAGGCGAATTCTACCAACTGCAGGTATTCTTCCTATTTCGATGGTTTGTGCATCACATACATCCTTAGCGTGTCTTATATTAATTTTTTCACCCTATCTATCTATCCATCAGACTCAGGATGATAGGTTGTACTGAAGTTCAGATTCGTTCCAAACCCTTTGAATAACCCTTTTCAGAAATTTGAGGTAAATTTCGGGTCTCTGTCTGACACAATTGTCTTGGGAATACCCTACAATCATGTTATTTCCTTCACAAATATGTCAGCAACATCCACTGCCTTGTGAGTATTCTTTAATAGAATGAAATGCGTATCTTTCATAAGCTTTTCCACCACCACCATGATTGAATCATGCTGCTTGCTAGTTCTGGGCAATATGGTGACGAAATCCATTATCACCACTTCCCACTTCCACTCAAGAATGGGTAAAGGTTGC
This sequence comes from Picea sitchensis, assembly GCA_010110895.2. NCBI lineage: Eukaryota > Viridiplantae > Streptophyta > Pinopsida > Pinales > Pinaceae > Picea > Picea sitchensis. The sequence continues at coordinate 122,962 of SNQJ01S0001422.1, read as the reverse complement.
AACAATCCCACTGGGTGTTTATACCCATCTTTAACCTTTTGGCATTCCATACATCTGGCGATGTATTCTCCAATATATTTCTTCATACCTAGAAAAAAGTAATGGCTCTTGAATGCTTCCACAGTTTTTTGATATCCAGGGTGCCCTACGCTGGGTGTTTATGCTCATCTTTAACCTTTTGGCATTCTATACATCTAGTGATGTATTCTCCAATATCTTTCTTCATACTTGGCCAAAATTAATGGCTCTTGATTGCTGCCATGGTTTTTTGATATCCAGGGTGCCTTGTATAAGGCACATTATGCATTTCATGCAAAATCATACATTTCAAGTCATGGACATTAGGTATATAAATTATGTTCTTGTACATAAGTGTCCATTGGTTTCTAATTTATGATTTTCCACTTTTTGTGGCATCTCACCTTGCTGTAGCTTTTCTACTAGCTCCATGTACTGCAAATCTACATTTGCATCTTCCAAAATTCTTCGCTTAATATCAGTTCGGTACATGCTAATGGTTGTAGCATGTAATTCGTGTACTTTCCTGCTGAGTGCATCAGCCACTTTATTCTCCTTCCCTTTGATATGCTTGATATAAAAATCGTACTCACAGACAAACTCCAGTCACCTACTCTACCTAGCATTCAAGGTTGGATGATCAAACAAATACTTTAGACCATTATGGTCCATCCTCAGTTTGAACCTCCTTCCCATGAGGTAATGTCTCCATTTATTTAAAGCATGCAGTATGGCTGCCAACACCAAATCATGAGTGGCATAGTTCCTTTCATGCTCTTTCAACTTCCTAGATTCATAACAAATCATGAATCCATTCTGATTGAGGACTCCTCCCAATCCTTCCTTTCATGCCTTTTTGCACACCAAAAAGTCTTCATTCGGATCTGCAATCCTCGGGATTGGAGCATTGGTTAACAGTTGCTTCAATCGCTAAAATATTTTCTCACATTCTTCTATCCACTGAAACTTATTCTCCTTCCTTTGCAAGGAAGTGATAGGGTGAGCTATCCTCGAGAACCCTGCGATACAATTTTTGTAATAACCAGCTAGTCTCATGAAGGATCTAACTTATGTCATGTTCTTTGGTGCTGACCATTCTATAATGGACTAAATCTTCTCAGGATCTACAACTATCCCATCCTTCGAAAGAATATGCCCCAAGTAATGGATCTGCTCCTGGTAAAATGAGCACTTTCTCAACTTGGAATACAATTGGTTCTCCCTTAGCACCTGCAACACCATACTCAGATGTTTTTCATGCTATTCCTCCAACTTGGAATACACTAGAATGTCATCCAGGAAGACTATCAGAAACTTGTCTAGATAGTCCATGAATACACCATTCATCAGGAACATAAAAATAACGGGTGCATTTGACAACCCAAAAGGCACCACTATGAACTAGTAATGACCATACCTTGTTCTAAAGGTGATATTTCTGATGTATTCATCCTTTATCCTTACCTGGTGATATCTTGACCTAATAGATATCTTTGAAAATATCTTCGCATACTTCAACTAATCGAAGAGGTCATCAATCCTTGGCAGAGGTTATTTGATCTTTACAGTCACTTTGTTCAATTTTCTGAAATCGATACACAATATCAACGTTCCATCCTTCTTCTTCACGAAAAGAACTGGGGCACCCCAATGTGACATGTTTGGGCGTATATATCCCTTCTTCAAAATCGCTTTAAGATGCAATTGCAGTTCTTTCATCTCTGGTGTACTCATTCTGTAAGGATATTTTGACACTGGAGATTCTCCAGGCATCAAGTTTACAGAGAAGTCAATATGTCCTTTCGGAGGTAGTCCGAGAACCTCCTGAAATACATCCGCAAACTCTTTTAGTACCACATGATCTCCAATACTTGACAACTTATCCTTTGGTGTTTCCTCCACATGGGTTGCAAATAATTGACATCCTTTTCTGTAGCACTTCTTCAGCTACATCACTAAGATTTCTCTTATAACAACAACTCTAGGAATTCCTTAGACTATTTTTCGATTTCCTTCCTCATCTAGGCAAGTGAATTCCTTGTTATGATAGACCAAGATAGCATGGTGTTGGTCCAATCAGTCCATCCCAATTAGACATTCATAAGAACCTAAAGGAAGAACATTCAATTCAGCCCTTGTACTCAGACCATTCATGTCCACAGAACATGACTTAACTAACTCAGTGAATTTTCTCTTGGTTCCTATAGCCAGCTGCACTAACCAAGACTTTTCATGTTTTATTCACAACAAATGAAAACTTTTCACCACCCTAGGATCTATATAACCATGGCTAGCCCCTGAATCAATTAAAATAGCAAAGGCATGGTTGTTAATCATACTTTCTACTTCAATCATATGTGACTGAAATTTACCTTGCTTGTTGTCCAAGGCTGCATAGATCCTTGGAATTCTATTGCCCATGCCCTCCACTATTTTAGCTTGATGAACATTATGGACAACTCTCACTTTGCAATTTTTGTGGGGAAAATCTTAGTACTTCTGGTTTCCCTCACAACTCCAACATTGAATGGGTGTCTTCCTTGGCCTTTTCTCCCCTACATCAACCAGTCTCGACTCTCTAAATGATGGTTATCCTTGAGGACTATTTTTGAAAAAGGGCGGTTTGTTTCCCTTCTTCATCTGTTCTTTCTTGAACTTCCTCTGGTCGTCCCAAGCTTTCCAAAAGGTAGGATTTTCTCTTTGTTGTTCATATAAGAATTATCTCTTCTTATCATTTCTTACAGGGTCTTAGGGTCATCATACTCGATCTTGTCAATGATGGAAGGTGGCAGTCCACTCAGATACCTTTGAATCTTGACAGTCTCTTCTTTGATGAACGAAACATACTTCAACAATTCCAAAAATCTATGTTTCTATTCATGAATGGACATGCTGCCCATTTTGAGTTCAAAGAACTCTTTCATCTTTTTGTCATAGTATATTTTAGTCAAGTATTTCTTCTCAAAATACCTCTTTAATTCTTTCCAAGTGATATATTTCTCTCTAATGTGCAACACCTGCACAAGTTGATCCCACCACATGGATGTTTTTCTTTCAGTTGATACATCACAATTCTTCCTTCCACATTAGAGGAATAATTTTCTAGTTGGAAATATCTCTGCATGCCAAGAAACCATGTTTCGGCATCTTCCTCCTTCTTATGTTCTCCATCAAATGTAGGGGGATTAATCTTGTTCATATCTCCCTTCAATTCATCCACTCCAGATCTCCTGTTATTTCTGGTAGGAGATGTGATTGAACTATTGTGTGCCCTTCTCCTAGAGCGACCTTGGGAGTGATAATGATGTCTACCAACACTCCTTGACCTTCTTCCCTTAGAAGTCTGGTGACTCCCTGTTCTGCTCGAGTCACTCTCCTTATCCAACTTCTTTTCTATTCTCTCCAAACCCTTTAACAAATTTACATTGAATTCACCTTGTTTTTCCTGAGCTTTCTTGAGTTTTCTGCTATCTTCCCGACGAGTTTGGGCATATTTTTTCAATCCTTCAATGATATTCCTCATGTTTCCTTCCTTATATATCTCTTGTCCATGGCCATTGGAGTTTGATCCTTCAAATCCCAAATGAACATCCATTCCTTTTGCTTCATCCTCGAAACAAGAAGCAGTATGTGCCCCTTCCATTTATTTTGCACTCAGTGGAAATTATATATGGTTGTGGTACTTGTTTAACTTCTACATCACAATGTGCAGACAACCACAATTTGTCAATCCATCGTTTCTTAACAAATCCCACAACATTCATAAACAAATTTGATTCAAGGAAACATTCAACTTTCATGAATTTTCCAATATTTTCTCATCTCTGTAGTGAACTTGGGCCTTATCCCTTTTCTCTCAGTTCCCGAACCCCCTCGACCAAGGTTCATCACCAAGCACTAGATCTCAAGGTTCTCTAATCAGGAATTTGGAGTTTTGGGTTTTGGGGGTTCGAGATTTCGGTCCTGGAGGCTCTCACACTCACTTCCCTCTCCAACTCTCAACTTCTGAACTTCTGAACTTTCTAGCCTTTGGGCCCATAGCACAATTGTCACCAACCACGATGGTGACACATGGTGTAATTAAGAAGGTCCACGTTACCTTAGGTGATGCCCTTTGGCCCTACTGTGTCTACTTTTCCTTCGGAGTCCACTGGCACATGGCACACATCCCATGTGTCCACATCCATCCGAGTGATCTCAACCCGACCCACTACTTCGCCTCTTTAGGATTTCACAATTTCGGGCTTTGGGAGTTTGTCATCAACACATCCCACTTCTCCTGATAGACCAACTCTCGAAATTACCAACTTCTCTTCTGCTTGATCCAACGGTTGATATCTTTTTCCTAGATCTATGGTGTAGATCTTCTCGAGACTTCATATTTTTGGGTTTCGGGGGTTTGTTCCTCAACGGACCCCATTTCTCCCGACGGTCAAACTCCCGAAAGGCTTCCCAGATATCTTTCTGGCACCTTCTCCAGATCTCAAAATCATAAAGGTTTTTCCCCTCTTTCTAAATAGATCTTATGGTTCCAACACCCTAAGTGTTGAGCGCACTCTCTCTCTCTATGGTCAAATACCATGTTCACTGTGGTTTTATTTCACCACTACTCCTCCTGAGCTTTGTAACATGGCCAAGTAACCAGTTGGCACTCATAAATATTCTAAGGTTCGAAACTAGTCCTCCAGACACAATTAACTCTTGAAACCTTGGGTCCGAAGACCATTTATCCGACCCATCCAGTCTCAATGTTGAAACTTGGCTCTGATACCATAATGTAACATCCTTGACCATCACTTACACTATCGGTCAATGCTACTACACAGAAACATTCTATACTTATATATACCAGAAATTAAATCGAATTAACACATTTAACTAAACAATATAGAGTAATCAAAGGATTACTGGTAACATACAGAAATAATGGAATTAACAATAATTCATGATTGCAATGGAATACATGATAAAATTGCAAGCATCACAGATATGAATTTAAAGTAAGTTAAACACATAATGATAGTTATCTTTGAAGCAATAGTAACTCCACAAACCACGTGCAAAACTTCCATGAACCTCCTAGCCTTGGACCATGCTTCACATCACACTCAAGAGTGGTTCACCCCCGAGCTGGGACCAAGCTCCACCTAGGGCAAGGGAATCCTAGACTAGGTTGAGGTTACAAGAAAACTACAAAGATCAACCGGAAGGATTTTCTCCAGAAGCCTTCTTACGCCCAATACTCACAGACTCTCATTCCCCACATGCCTGTTCCACTCGGGAATATACACCTTCGTAAGAATAGTTCATTGGTGCTTCACCTCCCTATCTGGGTCTCGAAAATAGGCTAGATGAGTAATTCTCAGAGCTCCATAGTTGGTGCTGGACTCTCTCTGGAAGAAAACCACTTCCTATAAAACTCTCTCACCTAGAGAGAGTTTCTCATAGGCCTCACAACCTGCCTCTTCTACCATGGGCCTGACAACCCGATTATTCAACCAGTTTTCAATTCAATTCTCGCAAGTTCAGGATAAGAGAAACAACAACAACTTTTGGTTAACTCATAGGTGACAACAGTAATAGGAAAATTGGGTGTGGACGTCCAAAAAATGGAAGCATGCCACTAAGACACAAAACAGTTCAGGTAACACTAGTTTTCTGTATACATGACAAGAAATCCACGTAGAGGTCAAACACAAACTCAATCGTTCAGACAAAGGGTGTATCAACTTCTCAAGAAGACATCACAATATTCAGGTCTAAGAGATGTGTGAGGCATTCAGAAATCAAACAGAATTCCCAGGTTTCAGACAATCAATGACCGAATGGAGGATGAACCCCCATCATGACTCAATTCTTGGCTAAAATTTCATGTGCCTGGGCCAAAACATGTCTCCCATGAAGCTGCATGCAATCCATCAAACATGTGTTCCCTTTTGCACATGTTTCCCCTTCTAGGAACATAGGATAAAAACATACATTCCACATAGATTTTGGAATAATAAAAAATTATTATTCCTAACGAATTAAGACCCTAAGCTTAACCCCTCTCCCAACCTTTCAACTCCCTTTCCCTTACCCTCTCTATGGAAGCTTAGTCCCCCATCACTCTTTCTTCGTGGTCAGTCTGCTCGTAGCGATGTTTATATTTTTATTAATGTTTTGCATAATTACAAATACAAAATAGGCTCCTGGCCATAACACTTAGGCTCTCCGGCCTAATAAACACATAATCTCACCAGCTTATCAATACTCGTCTCACTAGCCTACAAAACATGATTACAATTCATACTATAATTGGGGCATTATTGAAGGATATTACAAAAGGAGTCGGAGAAGACTTGCATTCTGTCATGTGAAATATCTCAAGGAGATCTCGTGCATACTTGGCCTGAGACAGTTTGATTTATTATGCATCTTGAATGATCTCAAGTCAAAGAAATAAGTGTAGCAGACCCATGTGCATCATAAAAAACCTGTCATGTAGAATCCTCTTGACTGCAACAATCATTGAAGTTGAGCAACTGATGATCAACAAATCATCAACATACAGAACTAAAAGTAGAAGTGAATCAGTTGTCGTGAGAATGTAGAGATTCGGGTCTAATTTACAACGTAAAAAGTTTTGTGACAATAGGTAGGAGTCCATTTTGGCATGCCATGCCCTCAGAGCCTTCTTGAGGCCATAAAGGGACTTCTTCAATCAACAGACCAAAGATGAGTCTTGCATAAATCCATGGGGATGCTCCATATAGATCTCCTCAGAGAGATCACCATGAATAAATTCATTCTTCACTTCCATCTAATCGACTTCCCATACATTGGTTTCCACAATGGAAAGTTCCAATCATATGGAATCCATCCTCGCTACTAGAGCGAAGGTCTCATCATAGTCAATACCATTAACCTACTAAAAGACTTTGGAAACTTGCATGGCTTTGTATCTTCCAATATGCCCATCCGTTGCAGTCTTGGTCCAATAGATCCATCAGCATATGACAAGTTTCCTCCTAGAAGGAAGGGGAACTAGATCCCAAGTCTAGTTATTGAGGAGGGAGTTGTACTCCTCCTTCATGGAAAATTCCCAAAATGGATTTCTAGCAGCCTCGCCATAAGACTATGGATCTAAAGACTAAACCAAGAAAATATGCCTGGGTGGTAATGGTTCAGTGGAAGTGAGTGCGGGAGGAGGATCCTCGAAATCAAATTGAGTCCTCCTAGTATTAGTTGGATCCCCAACAATATCCCCTACATCTTGAAGAGTAGCCTTGGCCCACTTGGGCATCACCTCTAGCTCTACATCTGTTGGATGTACTGAATCTACATCTGACTATTTTTTACTCTGTATCTAATCATCTTAATCCTCTTAATCATAACTCTCATATAAATAAGACTTGGCATGTGCATGCTCATCATATCTAACAGGTGGAAGAACAAAGGTGTTTGCATGCGACTACTGAGGTACATGCACGACACTTTCTCTCAAGGTGATCTCGTGCATACTTGGCCTCAGACAGTTTGATTCTTGATGCATCCTAATTGATCTCAATTCCAAGGAATAAATGTAGCGAACCTATGTTCATCATCAAGAACTTGTCATCTAGTATCCTCCTGACTGGAGAAATCGATGACGTCGAGAAACCGACGATCAAAAAATCATCAACATACAAAGATAAGAGTAGAATGAACTATGGATGGGAAGTCATCCATAGAATGAACTATAGATGGAAGTACTCAACAACTATATTTTGTTGTGGAGTATAGGGAACTATGTGCTACAACTGAATCCCTGCCTCATGACAAATATTTTGTATCTCATGGTTGAAATAATCTCCCCCGTTACCATTTCAGAGGATTTTTATTTTATTTCCTGACTATGTCTCAACAAGGGCTTTGAAATCTTTGAGGTGTTGAAAGACCTCTGATTTTTTCCTGAGAAAGTAAATCCATGTGAAGCGTGAGAAATCATAAAAAAAAATGAGCATGTACCTTTCTTTACTGATTGATGGATGCGGAAAATGGCCCATGAGGTCACTATGAATCAGATCTAAAGGAGAGGAAGCCTTTTGAGTCTTTCCTTTGTCAAATTTCTCTTGAGGGCATTTTCCAAGAACATACCCCTCACAAATTCCTTTGGAGAATTAGATTTCAGGTAGGTCATCAACCATTCCCTGCTTGATAAGTTGTTGCATATACTTGAACTTTAAATCCCTAAACCTTTCATTCCATATCCTACTTCTTTCATCAACATGGGTGAGCAGTAATGCAAAATCTAGTTCAATAAATTCAGAAAATGTGTAAAGTCTAGATTGATGATTTACCTCACCGATAACAACCCTGGAATTGGTTTGCATGCCATAGATATCCATTTCATCAGGTGTGAATATGACTCTCTTTTCGGTGCCATAATTTTTCATATGATACACAGAGAGAAGAATTCCATAAAGTTTGGGAATGTGCAACACATTCTCGAAGCTTTCGTTTGTGAGTTCAATTCTTCCTTTGTCAGTGACCTCATCTGGAGAGTTGTCCCCCATCAGAATAGGAGGAACGTTGCATGCATACAATGAATAATATACCTCTTTTTTGCATCCATGTGGTGTGATTCACCTAAATATACGATCCAAGTATCGAGAGAGGAGTTGATGGCAATCAAAGCATGTCTAGAATTGCCTTTCTTGGGATTCTGATCTTTTGGCTTCTTCTTCTTGGAACCTTCAGGGATGGGATCTCCAAGGTTGTTTTGATAAAGTATTTGGGTCATTATATCTATCTATTTCTAGATACATGCACATTCTGGATGGAATCCTTTCTGACAGTAAGAGTATTTCTCCCCTTTTCTTCCATTTCCACCTTTGGATCCAAAGGCATTGTTGAAGAGTTTTGAGTACCCTTCCTTCTTCAGATTCACAATTGATTTCCTTTTGTCTTTGTATTTAGATTTTTGATCTTGATGACCACTTCCATCTTGCACAGTAAGTGCATTCTCCTTTCATCCTTTGATTTTTCCCATATTGATGATATTTCTCTGCTCTTATGTCACAAACTTGATTAAAGCCTCAAGAGAGGGCATTGTTCAGGTAGATATGTAGGTGAACCTAATTGAATGGAATGTGGATACAAACACTAAGTATTCTGGACCTAGTTTGGAGAGAAACGTGAGAACCATTTGTTTCTCCTCCTTATATTTATCAATCGCACAAGCCTTGAGTTGCGACAACAAATCCTTATATTTGGTAAAGAAATCTTGGAGATTGTCGAAGATTTTTGGATCCAATGTGAGAAATTAGACCTTGAGCATGTGTCCCATCATCTTGTCATGTTTTCCAAAATCCCTTCAATTGTGTTCGAGGCTTCATTGGGGGTTTTACATGCGGATATGTGAAAGATAAGTTCAGGGGAAATGTGATTGCATATTGTTCTCAATGCTTCATCCATTCGATTTAGATACTTGGATTTTTCTATAGCTGGTGTTGGTTTTGTCTCTGTGTTCATGGTTAACATGTACTTTCCTCTTCTTCGAAGATGCATTATCATATTCTCCTTCCATGTAAAGTAATTGTAAGGTGTAAGAATTAATTCTTTTGAAAAATCCATCTTTCCTCTGTCTCCAATCTTCGATACCTGCAAAAATAATTTGGTGTGACTTTTCCCTAGCGGTCCGTCAACTCTAATACCATGTAAATGTGTTGAAACTTAAAATAATAGATATGTCTGGGAATTGACATACACATTTGCAGAGAAAATAGAATAAAAGAGAAGCAAGAGAGAAAGAATGGAAGAATTCTCATTAACCAAATGAATGAATGATAATTTACACATGATATACTCTGTATAACTCAACTAATACACACTAGGGGAGAATCCAATGCACCATAGTGCTGGTCTAGAGTGATTTGGACACACACCAATAGTTACGGGAGTAAACTACCACCTATTCTAGTCTCTTAGGCACTTACGAGAGTTAACTGTCATCTAGTTGAGTTAACTAGTCTATCACTCTTTAGTTAACTGACTGAAACATAGTGAAGTGAGGAGGATATAAGGGAATCATGAATAATGTTCTATTTTGGTGATGATCCCAAGGAAAATGCACATTAGCTGGTGATGCTCCCAGTGTTGCATGGTGATAATCCCAATGCAACATGTAGACTCCACTCAACTAATCAAAATGAAGCGAAAACTGAAGAGAAAATTCTCCCTAGAGGAATATTCTTCCTAAAATATAAGAGATTGAATAATGAATAATAAACATAGAAAAAACCTTAGGAAAAATAAATCCTAGGGGTGTGTGAAGTAACTCCAACACCTACCACTTCATGGACTGATACGATGTTCACTCCATCAAAATCACTAACCGTTGAGGCTACTTGTATTGCATTATCCTTTAGGTCCAGTCCAACATTCCATTTGATGTTTCTTTTAGGAGATTCTTGGCTCACATAAAATTTTCCTCTTTTCCTCTTTCATGTTATATTCTCAATATATCTTTTCTTGTGGCTATAATAATAATTTCCGACAATGACTACTGCTCCTTCGAAACTGAGTCCTTCAGAAGTGAGTGATAAGCTCCCTGGGATGGCGGAAAATGGGGTACACTCCTTTTTCAAGGTTCTAATTAGGTCAGTGTCAGGACTTGTAGTCATAATTACACTATTGAATGCTAACCTGTTATTTTGAGAATCGGTTGAATTATTCTTGTTTTTTTCTTGTTTTTTCTTCCATTTTTCTTGTGTAACCAATGACGTTTAATCCTTTTTCACTATCTCTCCTTTCTTTGTTTTCGTTCTTTCTCCTTTGTCAATACTAATCGCTTCTTGGGGAACATTTTTGGTTCGGTTATTTTCCAACTAAACTTGTTTCTCTTCGAATTCCCTTCTCTTCCTTTTCTTGTATCTTTCCTTGGCCTCGTCAACTTTTCTTTCTAGTTCTACTTCATTTTCCCTCTTATTATATTCTTCTAATTTTAGCATTTCTTTATTTTTGAGAAGAAGGGATTTAAATTTTTCTAGGCTCAAGGATCTATCTTTATCTTACTCCTTCCTCAACTTCTCTTGGGATGCTTTGGTGTTGGGCCTTTCTATCGCTTCTTCAAAACTTAAATCTCCTTGAAAGACATCCTTTGAGAACATAGATTCATGCATGATTTGTGGAGCTAACTTGAATCCCTTCATGTGTTCATACACCACATTATGGGGATAATGAGATTTGGGCTCTTTGAGATAAAGACAAAACTCCTTCATAGGTTCTTCTTCTTTTTCTTCTTTCTTCTTGTTCTGTGGAGAGTATGAACCTATATGAAAGGTAACAATAGGTCAGTAAATTTTGTTCTTTTCTAATAGATAGGAAGTTTCTCCCTTCTCCACAGTTTGATATGTTATTTATGTAGCCATTAATTTATTGGTAACATAATTGAGTAGAAAGTGCAATGGTCATGTGGCCCAAAAAATACTTACATAGGTATAGCATTTTTTTATATACCAATTCCCAATTCCCCTTAGGGATTTGATAGAACCTGGAGAAATCCTATGTGCGAAAAAGGCCAAATATGTCCTTGTGCAAGGGGGCAAGGAATTAGTCACAGATCTCATAAAAATGTTCCATGTAGTAGAATTCGAAAAATTGAGAATAGTATAAGTGGATCGGGATTTTCTCTGTGGTCCACGCCCAACTAAATGTGAGGAATGAATTAGATGAGCAAATGGAACCTATGAGATAAGATGACATGTAGAAGCCAATTTTTTTCATAACTTTTGGATCCTACACACGATTCACAATGTTGAAAGATAGGATGGTTTCCTAATTGAAATCTTGGTTCTTTTTAACCACCATGTAAGACATAGGAAATCATTCCATTCTAAAATGGGTGCTAGTTTCCTCGCCATAAATTATGTAGATCATTATGTTCAAATTTTTGTAAGGGATTTTCAGGTATCGTACTGGGACATTCATTTCCCCTTTTCTCACTAGTCGTTCTTCATCAGAGAACAAATCCTCCATTAGGGTCTTGAAATATTTGTGCTCAACCCCAAATTTATCCAAGAACAATTCGTATAGAAAAAATGTAGGTTTCGAGGTCTTGTATCTTTCTTGGGCGTATTTCACTTTTAGCGATGCAATTAGAAGGCCTGAAGCATTGACTATTAATCATGTGTCCTTTTGAAGATATGTTAAACACCATATAGAAATTTCATTGTAAGGGAAGAGGAGCTCTGGGTGAACCTCTATCATGTGAATGTCTCTCTTGAGAATGTTCATGTACTCACTAATGTCAGGGTCATCACATGTAAACGTTTCATTTTGGAATACATCTAAAATATCTGCATAGATGAAGTAGTGATCCATCTCATCGTGATTTTTTTTATCATAAATATTTAAATATTATGGGAGTAAGGAAGGAATAGGCACCCCAGAGGTTTGGATTTTTCCCTTTCTTTTCAACATTCAAGACATTTTAACCACCTACGTAACACAAAAAATTAAGAGATTAAGAGAGTGACTACTATGATATATATAGTAGATATTAAATGATGTGTGAAACACTTACTCACAGACCAAAGACAACAATAAAAGTATAAAGACATTATACCTCCATAGAGACAACATTTATCTTTCTTAGTGAAAATACAAACAAGTGTGAAACAAAAACGATTTTCGATAATATTTGAATACTTCTCCAATTCCATCCAAACTCAGACATAATTAATGAATAAGGAAGTTACATATTAGAATCCTTTAGAGTAGTACATAGTGACATAAGTGTAATCACATGAAGTTTATAGGTTATGACCTTTAACTTCATCATTGCAAGAGAGAGACTAATGGGAGGACAAGATCACCATAAAACTATCATCATCGGAGGTTTGTATTGGTGAGCTCCATTGACAAATAACAAGGAATGATCCTCCAGTGATGATAGTTGTTAAACATAGCAAATGTCTCGATGTGGGTGTTTAAATATTTGTACTAAGATTTTAATATTCACTATACCTATCACTTAATACAAATAATTTCCTTAATTGTAATGATAAGTCATTATTGTGACCAAGTGGGGGCAGGTAGAGGATCAACGTGAGATTGACGATTGTGAGATAGTCGACGGTGAAAAGGTTGATCATAACCATGGATAAGTTATTTCTTAGTCCTTGTAAAGGTAAGTACAATGTCATCGATGGTGAAGAGTGAAGGAAAGAGAAGATATGTGGTAAAATTTAGTAGACGATGAAAATGGTTTTGTTTAAAAGAACCATCCAGTAGTAATGTGACATGTGAAGGTGTGTGGGTGGTCTCATGAAATGACTGGGAGGTGGGACCTGTGGGAGTAATAACATTGATGTGGATATGGGATGTGGTCCTTTGGTTCCACTTGGGTTCTAAAGTCTACTTACAAACACAAGCGCATCATCATCGATGATGTGCGAGAAGACATGCAAAAGAACTATTGGGTTGTTGTTTCCCCAACGACGACATTGTGAGGTGTCATCATCAATTCTTTAAATTGAGGGCAATATCAATGGAGAAAGGGCATGACGACAAAGAGATAAAGAATAAAGTAACGTGAATGAGGAGGGGTCAATTAAGATCAAGTGACCATTTATAAAGAGGATAGGATGAAGATCTTGAAATCTAGTGAAGATTTTATTCATTCAGGTTCAGGTACCCATATGCAAACTATTTAGTTTGTAGGTTAGTAAATAAATAGGTAAGTAAATAATAATGTCTTGTAAAATATTTGGTAGTATGGGTCTCCACCAAAACTAAAAAAAAATTGGTGGGGTTGTTGTGTTCACACAAAAAATGGTGATTTGTATGAGATAATCAATTATCTTTTCTTCAACATAACCAAAAATGATATTTTCTAGACATTGACATTCATCACAAAAGTTACAGGTTGACTGTCATAGTGGACCCCATGAAAACCAATCAATTAAATGGATCAGAATATTGTTATCGTTGTTGGAGTTACTTCAACACACACCTAGGATTTATTTTTCCTAATTTTTTTCCTTGTTTATTAGTCATAATTAGTCATTATCCAGTCTCCTATATTTTAGGGGAGAATATTCCACCTAGAGAATATTCTCTTTCAGTTGACACTTCAGTTGACTACTTGAGTTGAGTTTATATGTTGCATTGATTTTATCACATGCAACATTGGGATCATCACCATGCTAATTTGACATTTCCTTGGGATCATCACCAAACTGGCACATTAGCCTTGACTCCCTGAGTTAACTCCTCTCTACTCTCTGTTTAGTTAGTTAACTGAAGACTAGTTGACTAGTTAACTCAACTAGGTGGCAATTCACTCTCGTAACTGCCTAAGAGACTAGACTAGGTGGTAGTTTACTCTTGTAACTGTTGGTGTGTGTCTAGATCACTCTAGAACACCACTATGGCTCATTAGTTACTCATTTATCCTATATATATTGTAAATTATTCACTCTTTGAGTGTGGAATACGGTTAATGAGAATTCTTTCTATTCTTTCTCTCCTTCTTCTTCATTTTCCAATTCCCTATGCAAATGTGTGTATTATTGTTTAGCTAGATCTATTATGTGCAGGTTCAACACATTTACATGGTATCATAGCTGATAGACTGCTAAGAAAAAGCTACAACAATATTTTTTTGCAATACAAAATATTGAAGACAACAAAACATGGATTATTTTCCATAAATACATCTCACGCCTCATAACTATTTGGAATAGAAGCCAAAAATTCTGCGTATGCTCATATGCAGAGGATTGTCCCAAATAACTATGGCAATGGAAGTAGAGCCTAATTCTGTCGATGAGAAAAATGAATTTCTCAATAGACAAGATATGGCGATAGGATGTATCCTCTATTTTATTTCTCCCAAAATTCTCCATCAAGTATATGATGACTCGCAAGAATTCACTCCAAATGATTTGTGGAGCATATTGGAGGTTTTATTTGGGAATAAGGAATAATGCATGCAAAATGTTGACAAGTTAGAGAATGTAGAAAATCCACTGGAAGATAAATCATCTCAGTTTGAAGAGCCTTGTACACAAGTATCAATAAAAATTTGTATTCCATTAATTGAATATGATGTCTACTCAATTTCGTATTTTTTTTTTTCTGAAATTCATGTGGAAGATATATGGCATGCATCTCAGGAGTCACATGTAGATACTTTTGCATGCACTATGCATGCATCTTAGGAGTCAAAAAGGGAGCTGCGCACATCAGACGCCATTATGATATTTTCTGATCACAATTTTCAGAAACAAAATAGATATTTTAATTCCTCTCGGGAAAATATCCAATTTCAAAAAACAAATCACCTGAAACAGAGTCCAGAAAGTGAAATTATGATCGTTTTAAAATCAACAAAATTTCAGCATTTTTCCAGAAACAGCCGCACAGTTTTCAAAATTTCATCCAAAATTTATTTGGATATTATTCATTACAAGAAGATAAAGTGGATATGTGTGGAAATATTAATGATTCATATACTTCATCAGATCCATGCAGACATCTACATCTTCAACAAAATATTTAATGAGCACAAACTTGCACAGTTGCGAGGTCTTCTTGGAGTGAAGGACATGGTTGCTTAGCAACTGCTTTTTGTTCCTTTTCATTTTTATTTTTTTTACATACATTGTACCTTGAGGGGGGGTTTTTCGCATGAGTTTTTCCCTCTTTCCTAGTTTATTTCAGTGTTTCTTTTGTAATTGGGTACCTAACATGGCCTCGTTGTCGGGACCCATTCTTTATTTTCACCATAGTGATTTTCAGGGGAGCTATTGGACTTACTTCAACACACACCTAGGATTTATTTTTACTAAGTTTTTTCCTTGTTTATTAGTCATAATTAGTCATTATCCAGTCTCCTATATTTTAGGGGAGAATATTCCACCTAGAGAATATTCTCTTTCAGTTGACACTTCAGTTTGACTAGTTGAGTTGAGTTTAGATGTTGCATTGTTTTTT
>SNQJ01S0001422.1:87897-106931 GCA_010110895.2 Picea sitchensis | reverse complement strand
TTTTAGGGGAGAATATTCCACCTAGAGAATATTCTCTTTCAGTTGACACTTCAGTTTGACTAGTTGAGTTGAGTTTAGATGTTGCATTGATTTTATCACCATGCAACATTGGGATCATCACCATGATAATTCGACCTTTCCTTTGAATCATCACCAAACTAGCACATTAGCCTTGATTCCTTGAGTTAACTCCTCACTACTCTTTTTTCAGTCAGTTAACTGAAGACTAGTTGACTAGTTAACTGAAGACTAGTTGACTAGTTAACTCAACTAGGTGGCAATTCACTCCCATAACTGCCTAAGAGACTAGACTAGGTGACAGTTTACTCCCGTAACTGCTGGTGTGTGTCCAGATCACTCTAGAACACCACTATGTCTCATAAATTACTCATTTATCCTATATATATTGTAAATTATTCACTCCTTGAGTGTTGAATACGGTTAATGAGAATTCTTTCTATTCTTTCTCTCCTTCTTATTTTTCCAATTCTCTCTGCAAATGTGTGTATTATTGTTTAGCTAGATCTATTTTATGCAGGTTCAACACATTTACAACTATGTATGGTGATCTTCACGATAATTCAAGGGTGAGAATTAATGATGGGAAAAAATAATTTATATTGAGATTCTGGGATGAATAGAAAACCAAAGAGGCTAATATGTGATTGTTTTAGGGCCAAAGTGTATTTTTCATCTCTTTTTCCTGGCATTGCTTCACTGGAAGTGAGTGTCTATATCTCCAACAAAGTTACCTTGGTATCATATAAGCATAGCCCTATTTCCAACGAGTGTCCATAGCCCCGTTTCCAACGAGCATCCATAGCCATGATGGGTTTACTTATATTTCCCACATTGAAAATAATTCTTTCAACTTCCCTTTTATTTTAGTGTGTTCACCCTTTTACATTTAGGTTAAATATATGCATCTACATGTAGGGTGAGAATGAAGCGAGGTGATACAAGAGTCATTTTGATAAGTGGGTCGCAGTTAATATTTCTCTTTATGGGTTCTTACCCAACATAATTCTATTAACGTCATGAAGTTATGGAACATGGAGGCTTCTCAAGAATTATCATGAAAACAAAAGAACTATTACTGTATCATGTTCGTAGAACAACGGTCTATGTATGCGAATAGTCACATAAGAAATGTGTTTCTGGTCAACCCCAATTATTCACACACATGTTAAGTCTAGTTGATGGCCTCTTGAAAGAAAGACAAATTAATTCTCCTCACATAGTGTAACCATAGGTTGCATTTTATTGGTAAAAAAAAATACAAGACAACATATCAATACAAAGAGTATTTGATTGGCCATCATCCTACAAGATACTTTCAAGATCTAAAAAATAGTTTTAGTAGTTCGAATGTGAAAGAGGTTAGAAAGAGATCTATGGTGACAAAAAAAACAAAAGATGAAATGTATATGACAAACAAGATCTTATTTTAGAAAAAGGTAGACGACAGAGAGAATCCTACCATGTATAAGAATACATCACCAATGGTGATGAGGATACATAGTGTTTGATGATTCGACCATTGACAAGGATCTCCTTTTCTTCTCCCTTCAATGTTCTCAATTTAATCATACCAGGACCAAATTTTTGGCGAATTAGATATGGGCCTAGCCAAAACTTTTGGAACTTCATATGTTTACCTTTCAATTAATTTTATTTGTCCCATTTAAGAATGAGATATCCCTCTTGAAAATATTTATTTCCCATGGATGATTTATCAAAACGCTTTTTAATTATTTTTTGATGTTGCTTTAAGTACATTTTGGATTTTTTCCTCTTTTCTTCCATCTTCAGCATCATGTTCAATCTATATTGCATTGTGGGGCATGCTTGATCTTGGACAGATTGAGTAACTTTTAGGGAGGGAAGGAAGGTATGGTTAGGAAAATTTCCTTCCTATCCATAGACTAGAAAAAAGAGAGAATTACCAATAGAGGACTTGGGTGTTACTCTGTCATCCCAAAGGGAATTTTGGAGGGATAGATGTCAATTCCTTTGATGGTTGTTAACAAATTTTTTTTGTATTTTGATCAAGTTTTTATTTGTTGACTGAGCCAACCCACTCACCCATGGATAATAATTTATTGAATATTTAACTTTAATGTTTCATGAAAGAGCCTATTCAGTTAGTTTTAGAGAAGAAAACTACTTGGCATTATCAAAAACTAAGGAATCAGGGACTCAAAATCTAGTGATGATATGAGATTGAGGGA
This sequence comes from Picea sitchensis, assembly GCA_010110895.2. NCBI lineage: Eukaryota > Viridiplantae > Streptophyta > Pinopsida > Pinales > Pinaceae > Picea > Picea sitchensis. Next base: position 104,700 of record SNQJ01S0001422.1, on the reverse strand, counting down.
ACAATGTCTCCTGGTTGTCATTGATCATATTCAGGGGAACTAATTTTATCCATCTAGTGAAATAATCTGTGGCTATAAAAATACACTTGTGTAGTTGAGAGGAGTTGGGATTAATTCCCCCCATCATGTATAAACCCAATTCTTGGAAAGGGAATTCTATAATTACAGTTTGTAGGGGAAATTGAGTTTTATTTTCTCTCCCAATTGACTTTTGGAAATCTTAGAATTTCCTTGCATATGTTTGAGAATATTTGAACAAGGTAGGCCAGTAATATCCATCTCTGAGGATATTTTGGGCAGTAGTGTCACATATGAAATTTCCACTAGTTGTTCTGTCATTCGGCTAAACTAAAGCTTTTCTACATCTTTTTTCTCAAGACATCTCAGAAAAGCACCATCATAATTCTTCATGCATGACACAACTTGAATGATATGATATTTAGATTATTTGAGTCTAATATCTCTCTTCTTCTTCAATTCTAGATAATGAGGGTTTGACCCATGGGTTAAATAATATTTCATTTCATAGAACCATTGGTGTGAATTAATAGGAATATAGAAAACTTCTCTTTCAAAGAGATCTTGATTTTGATACAATGCATATTCCTACATCTTGATCTCCATGTCATATTATTGTAGGGATGGTATCTAGTTAGCTCTTTTCTCCTCCAGTTCTATCTACACCAAGATATTTCTTACAACATGATATAGGAAAATGAACTTAGTGTTTGATTTGATTAAATAAGGCATCATGTGTTTTATAGATTTGAATACAACATAGGCATGCATATCCACTTTTGGGTAATTTAAGTATGCTCCTTGTAATCCTACACTCATGAATGCCATGGGAAATTCATCTCTTTCCTGAGTTTTTTGAGTTAGGACAACTGCAAATGCTATGTCTAAAACAAAAGTGTATAGAATGAACTCTCGATTGAAATTTGAAAATAATAGTGCAGGAGCTTGCACTATTTCTTCTTTAATTTTATCAAAATACTCCTTTTATTTAGATCCCCATTTGAATTATGCATTCTTTTTTATCATGTCTTACATGGCTTTTACTGTTTCGCCAAAGATAGGGACAAATATCTCACAAAAATTATTCTCCCTAGGAAAGATTGCATATCTTTATTGTTATAGGGAGGAAGAATATCGGAAATAGTATCAGTCCTTTCAGGTTCAATCTTCATACCATGCTTTGAAACTATGAATCCTAATAACCTTCCCTCATTGACTGCAAACATAGATTTTTTGGGATTGAGGGAAATAAAGTACCTCCTGCACCTATTGAATAATATCCTCATATGGGTTATATGGTTTCTTTTTTCCCTCGAGAAGATAGTAACATCATCTAGATACACCACAACACATTCTCCAAGTATGCCTCTGAATTTGATATCCATTTCCATTTGAAAAGTTTATATGATGTTGATCAGACTGAATGACATCGTCCTGTAAGCATACGTTCCCAATTTAGTACAAAAGGCAGTCTTCAGTTGATCATCATGGGTAGCTAAAACTTGGTTATAGCCATAAAATCCATCTAAATGGGAGAGCATCTGAGACCTAGACACACAATGCAATATTTTCTCCATATGGGGCACAGGGTAGTTGTCTTTCTTTGAGGCTCTGTTCAAGTTCCTAAAGTCAATACATAGCCTTATATCTCCATTATTTTTTTTCACTGGTACCAGGTTAGAGATCCATCGAGTATGTCTAACTGTAAATATAATATTAGTATCTAACAACTTGTTAAACTCTGCATTAACCTGATTCTCCAGACTATGGTGCATCTTCCTTAGATTTCGTTGAAAAGGTTGTTTCTGAGGCCTCATAGGAATGAATTTTTTTATGATCTTGGTGTCATAGGCCTTGAGGTATTCATATGTCTAGACAAATATGTATTTGTATTCCTTGAACAATTTTATGAAATATTTCCTTTCTTTAGGAGAAAAATTCTTCCCCAATTTAATATTTTGTGCTGTAGTACTTGTTCCCAAAATTACTACTTGATAATGCATGGATGAGATACTAGTTTTTCAGTTGGTAGCCTTATTTAATTTATATTGGAGATCATAAAGCTTATCCAACCTCACCGCATTCTTGGGGATTTTACTGGCTGGAAAAGGTTGTTTTCTTTGTTGATCTTGACCAATATCATCAGAGTTCACCATTTGGTCATGTTGTCCCTCATCTATGATACAGTCTTTGAAAGTGCCTTAAAGTTGTAGAAATCTGATGATCTGGTGATCATCATAAAAACATATCCAGTTGGTGATGTTTTCAGAGATTGAAGGCATGTATAAAGTTCAATAGAAAAAGTATCAGGAATTAATCCATTTGATGATATTAGTCTAGATGAAACATTAGCAAGTAGGTTTGCATCACAATTTAGAGTAAGAGGAATAGGACTGATATTAAATGAAACAAAAGACTTGATTAGTTTCCATACCTCTGACTGATTATGTTTCAGATGACTTGAAATAAAATGGATGGTATTCCTTACCTATCGTATGACAATCTCAGAATCACAAAATACCTTAATTGTTTCTTCCTTCAAGTCTAATTCCTTTCTTAATCATTGTAATAAAGCTCCATACTCGATAATATTGTTGGTGCATTGGAATTATAGTCTGCATGCAATTAATGTTTTCATTCCTTTTGGATCTTTGAGTATGAAACCAACACCTGTACCCTCTAAATATTTGGATCCATCAAAAAATAATGTCCACATATCAGGTTCACCTTTCTTTGTTTCAACAATTGATTTCAAGTTTTCAATTTTTTTTGGCTTAGTGGCGTTAGTAGAGTTAATGAGCATCTCTAGTCTATCCTTAGAAATTATGTTAGAATATTGTACACTTGAAGAAATGTTAGTATGAAGTACTATATTACAGTTTGTCTCAACAATCTGAGTGCAATGAAGGTTTTTATATTATGTGTCATATTCTGCAAAAGATGATGTTTCATATGTTTAATTCCCCAAAAATGTCTCATATGAGTAATTACCCAAAATTGAATTGCTAAAAATCACTGGTTCATTTGGGTCATTCAGTTCAGTAACCATATGATTCATATATCTCTCTCTATCAATTCTGATCTGATACATTTTACCATTGTAAAGAAGCCATAAATGAGACCAGTCAGTGGAAAAATATCCATTCATCATAGAATACCAATCCCTACTCAAAATCATGTCATATTTATCAGGTATATCTACCACAATAATGTCAATGGTTTGATGAATTTTAGGATTAGTAGACATCCTGATTAGAACATTATTTATTACCACAATAACTTTGATTCAAGTTCTATCAAACTAAATAATTTGAATATAATATGCCTTAGGTTTGACATAAAGATTTTCACAGACTTTAAGAGGCATAACATTAGAAGAATCTCCCGAGTCTACCATACAATTATGAACATTCCACATAAAGATTTCAAAAGTAATGAGGAATGGTGGGGTAGTATATCTATATCTCTATCCAGTTAGGGATGTATTTTTGTATACCTAAATATTATATGAAATGTTGTTGCTAGGAGATCTTATTTTTTTCATTCCCCTCTTTTCCTAAGCATTAATTTCTTTAGTTCTAGTGGAAGTACTCCCCTGCAGAGTTTTAATAAATTTTTCTTGAATTTGTGGAAGCTTCGTAAGCTCAAATAGGGGAATGTTGGCTTTATTATTCTTCAAATATTCTAGGAAGTCATATTCCAACCTTGGTAGGGGTGTGGATGAAGAATTTTTTTTTGGTGTCCTTTTGGGGGGATTGGGAGTAGTGTTGGTTGGAGGAGAGGCTTTTTTGGCATTGGAACTAGTAGGTGTAGGGGGGTTGGCAATACTTGGGGTGTCAGACGAGGTCTTCTTACTTGCACCCCTAATAGTTACAACATTTTGTGACATGTGTATTTCCTCAGCCTCTTCTTCCTCTCCACCATAAGAAATATTCCGAAATGAATTTAATTGGTGTTCTTCAGGTTATTGAGGATATTGAAGCTATTTGTGTTGTCCTTGATTTTTGTCTCCTTCTTCATTAACCTCAGTCATATTCTCTGATGCCCAAGTTTGCAAATATTGAAAAATATATTCCATTTTAATTCCATCTTCTTGAGAAGAATTGGTTCTATTGGTTGGGGGAGTGTTTTTATCTTTCTCGAGAGGAATTTTGAAAATTTTCTTCTGCCTTGAAGATCCTTCTCCACTGCCTTTCCTCAAATCTATCAACTCATTGATGAGTTTCTTAACAATCCTATGGATAGATTCCATATCGATATAATCATATTTTTTTTCTCTTCAAAAGGTTTGGACACAATTGCTTTATTGTTCCCTTGTCTTTGGATGGTTCAGACCCAGGATTCCATTTTAAACTCATCATGTTATTTTCAAATTTAAGGGATTCTTGGAAAGCTTCTTCAAGGGTGCCTTTCTTAGCATTTTTGACATACATGGCCATGTACATGGGAAAACTAGAGGTATAAAATTCAATGGTAATGTCTTCAACAGGTTTAGAAGCTTGTGGGATTCATTTTAATAGATCGAGGAAACATAAATTATAATTGATTATCAATTATTTTTAATCCATACTAACCCTTGTCAGTTCTAGGACTAAGGTTCATGGTGTCTTATTTTCCCTAAATTTCCTAAGAAAAATGGTCTTGGATGTTCTCTAATTGGTAATGGAGGCTTCCTCTAAAGAGAATAACCATGTTGAATATTTATTTTCTAACGTAAGGGTAAATAAATGAAAAACAACATCTTGATGTCGAATTCCCTATAGCGTTACAAAAAGAAAGAATTTCTTTATGTGGTTTTCCGTAGAATATTTTATGTCAAGGTCAAATTTTGGAAGGAAATTATCAGGGTGTCTGGACATGTCATGCTAAATACTAGGTACAACAACTACGTTAGGAACCAACAAAGGATGGTAGGGTGGGGTTTCTAATTTACATTGGATCAAAAAATATTTGGGGGTTGATATAAAACAATATGAAGTGGGTTATTTTAAATTTTACTCTCAAATTATTCTCCCTCTTCATAGTTGTCTTCTGACTCATTCCTTGGAGTATAAGGTGGTGATTCAGGAGGAGAGGGAGGTCCACCACTTGCGCCATCAGCTAGAAAATAACGCTCAAGGCTGAAATTGGAAGTCTTGACAAAGTCAAATATATCTTGAGGTATGTGATATTTCGAGGTTCCGATAGAAGGATTTTGTTGATATGTGTAAGGGTCATTAAATAAGGGATCTTCACTGAAATGATCTTTGTAAACTTGAGGCAGTGAATAGTCAATAGGAATTTTCCCTGTTTGTTTTCTCATTTTCCTAGTTAAGACATGGTTCACACTTTCCTAGGATTGTCTAAGAATGGTATTAACCTCTGGGAGGGTTAATATGCGGGGTTTAAGTGAAGAAAACACAAAATCGAGATTGGTGGAAACATGCTAAGTACTGGACTGATACCATGTATTCACAAAATACGATGAGGGAAGTGTAGTTTGCTCTGAATAAGGTGGATGGGAATCACTTGATAAGAAAGTGATAACTTGTGGAATAGAATGGGAAGGGTTTGTGCTTCACATTGCATCCATTCAATTCTATGGACCTCCTAGCGCCATTTCTGTTGATGGGACATAATGACCCGTTCAAGAAGGTGAGGAAAATTCCCGATGGTAGGTCCCAATTAGACCCACTCTTGGTTGGAGTAGTGTTTTCGACTATATTATGGTCTGGTTTCCAAACTAACTAATGAGCTATATAAAAATGAATATGAGAACCGTAGGTTCTAAGATGAATTAAAATCTCAAATTAAATTACTATAATGCTAACTAAAACTAAATAAGATGCAGTTCTAAGATAAATTAAACCTATCCTGATCAGGAGATAAAAAATTAAAATTTAACACAGTTATAAAGATATCAACTGAATAAGAAATAGTTCAGACATTCAAGTGATGACTAAAACAATAATGTGATTAAACAAGTTAACAAATAATTGCACTCATGTTAAATACATTATGACTACATTTAATAAGGAGAAGAGTAACAATCCATGCTTAAGAGAAGACCGATGAAGTAATTCAAACAACTAAAATCATAAGACACAAATAACAGTAAATTCATTAAGAAGATTATCAACCACATTCACCAGAATCACTAGTCTTTAGAAATGCCTCTTGCTCTTTATTCATGCAAGAGTAATAGTACTATTTGAATCCAAAAGGGAAAAAAGTCTTTTTTATTTTACATTCATCATATTTATAGAGTGCATATGAAATCATTTTGCGCTCCCCATTTCCCAAACGATCACGGTCCTAAGGTGACACTTTAGTTTCCTTGCTCGATTAGGGACTTATAATAATTACAATAAAAATGATTTCTCTGCAAAAATGTGGTTACAATGAGATAATTAGGTGGGATTCGGTAGTTGCAATTTTTCATCTATGAAGGCCTTCCAACTCTTGAAGTCCTTGATTATGGAGGCCACTCGGTGTAACCGTGCTCTTTCGAAGTTCGTCTCGCTATTGAAAATGGGAATAATAATTTCCATCGTCAACTTTTTCTCAACACATTGCACAAAATCTTCATTTAGCATAATCAGTCTAGGGGGTTGTACTAATATTGTCTCTATAACCTCTATAGTAATTTCTTCAATTCTCTCAATGGATTTAATATTGAGGTTTCTTTTGGTCTCTTCATATTCAACCATTGTTTTGGTTGATGATGCATTTTCTAAATCCCTCAAGGGGTCCATCCAAAACCATGAGAGTAGACTTTCTATAGAACTCCATAGCTCTTTTCTTACTGTAGCAACTCTTTCATGTTTCCTCTGTATATCTATGAAATTTTCCATCCTTTCATTCAATAGTCGATGATATCTAATTTTTTTCTTGTCTGAGTATAGAGGCAGGGTCTTGGGGAAATTTTGTTGGATGTCTTTCCATTCTGTGACTCTGTTGTAGGCATCTAGGGCTCCTTGATATTTTTCATGCATTTGTTTCATTTGTATACTCAATTTATCCTTGTCATATCTGGCCTTAAGTATTTTGTTGAGTGCATAAAATAACCTCTTATGTGAGTCTCAGAGTTTGTCATTTTTCTTAATGGCCTCTACTTTTATAGAATCTAAAGGGACTTTCTGGTTTTGAATTTCTTCTACTGATTTATTAAGGAAATCATTATCTTGTTGTAGCCTCCTAACTTACCTTTCGCTCCTTCCATTGAAAATCCTTATTTATGATAGTTCTATTTTGAGTTTCATAACCTCCTAGTCATGTGTGACTTTAAGTTTTTCCATGTCACTCAGATGAGCCTTTTGGTCGAGGGAGGTTGTTTCCAAGAATTTTTCCTTAATCTCCTTGTCCTGGATATGAAGTTTCCTTTCTATCTCTTGTCTGTGGGTTTTCTCTATTTTTTGGAATTATTTATTGTGTTTTTTAGCCATGGACTTTCTGATGGTTTCCAAGGTCATATCCAATTGAGTGATCTTGGCCTTGGATGCATCTAGTTCCTCTGCCACTTCATGCAATGATATGATGTTCACACTGGCAAAAGCACTAAATGTTGAGGATGCTTGTATTGCATTATCCTTTAGGTCTGATCCAACTTTCCATTTGATGTTTATTTTAGGATCTTCTTGACTCACATAACCTTTTCCTCTTTTCCACTTTGGTGTTCTCATCTCAATATCTCTTCTCTTGTGGATGTAATAATAATATTTGAAAGTGACTACTACTCCTTTGAAACCAAATCCTTTAGAAGTGAGTGATAGAATCCCTATGATAGTGGCCAATGGGGTACAAACCTTTATATGGGTGATAATCAGGTCAGTGTCAAGACTTTTAGTCACAATTACACCATCGGCCATTGGCCTATTATTTTTAGAATTGACTTCACTATTACTGTCTTCTTATTCTTTTTTCTTCATTTTTTCTTATGTAGTCGACATCAGTTGCTATATCTTCACTATCTCTCCTTTATCGATACAACTTGTTTATGGGGGGGAATTTTTAGTTTGGGTATTTTCCAACTCAGTTTGTTTCTCTTAGACTTCCCTTCTCTTCCTCTACTGGTATCTTTCCTCGGCCTTGTCAAATTTTATTTCTATTTCTTCTTCCTTTTTACTCTTCTTTTGTTCTTCTGATTTTATTCTTTCTTTTTCTTTGAGAAGCAAGGATTGAAAATATTCTAGGATCAGGGCTCTGTCTTGGTCTTCCTCCTTCCTTAGCTACTCTTGAGATGCTCTAGTGGTGAGACTTTCTATCAATTCTTCAAAACTTAAATATCCTCCAAATGCATCCTCTGAGAACCTATATTGATGCATTATTTGTGATTTTAACCTGAGGATCTTCATGTGTTAATAGACCACATTATGGGGATAATGATATTTTGGCTCCCTGAGACAAAGACACAACTCTTTCATAGTTTTTTCTTCTTTTTATTCTTGATTCTTGTTATGTAGAGAGTATCAGCCCATATGCAAGGGAAAAATAGGCCAATACCTTCTGTTCTTTTCTAGTCAGTGGCTTCCTTCTCCATGGTCTGATATGTTTTTTATATGGCTAGTAATTTATCGGGCATATGATTTATTAGAAAGTGTGGCGGTCCTTTGGACCTGAAAATCCTGACATAGGTATAGTATTTACTCATATAACACTCCCCAATTCCCCTAAGGGATTTGATAGCACCTGGAGAAATTCTATCGGGGAAAAGGCCAAAGATGGGATTGTGAAAGGGGGTGAGGAAGTAGTCACATATCTCATAAAAATGTTCCTTGTACTTGAACTCCCATAATTGAGAACAATATAAGTGGATTGGGATTTTCTCTAAGGTCCAATCCCAACTAAATGCAGTGAATGAATTAGCTGAGAAAATGGAATCTCTGAGATAAGATGACAAGTAGAATCCATTCTTTTTCATACCTTTGGGATCATGCACATGATTCAAAATGATAAAAGATAGGATGCTTTCCTAGTTGAAATCTTGGCCTTTTTAAACCACCATGTAAGCCATAGGAAACCATTACATTTTAAAATGGGTTCTAGTTTCCTCGCAATAAAGTATCTAGATCATTTTGTTCAACATTATGTAAGGGATTTTTAGGTATTGTGTTCGGTGTTGATTAAGGTTGGTTGTCATTGATGTCAACCCTTGAAGAAATTCTCGCGCCACAAAGGTTTGGATAATAGACCCAAGATTTTTTGATGTAAAGATGACTCATTATTGTCTTGTCATGGTTGATAAGAAGTAAAGATGAATGAAATCCAAAGTGATCCCCTTATGATGAAAGCCCTCACGGGACAACGCTTTGCGGAGTAATATAACTCATGCTTAACTATTTAATAATGAGATGAAGGACAGTGAATTTTTCAGGGAAACTATCCTAGATGGATAGTGCTTGTCATGCTATTTTAGGTGGTATGTGGAACGTCACATAACTCTTCACAGTTAGAGAGTTATGACCATATAAAGTTGGATAACCCTCATGAGTCTTATAGAATCCCCCAAGAGTCAAAGTTCTTTGCAAAAGAAATTGTTTTAAATGAAGAAGCCCTAAAACAAGGAAAGTGTAAGGCTACTTGAAGATATAAATAAGAGACAAAGCTCACTCATAAAAACACACTTGTACATATTGTATATCTACTTTCTTGTATAAAGATTCTTGTAAATACTTGTGGATACATATGAAGTGGAAAACGTCTGAGGTAGCACAAAGGGTTGATGGTAAAATTCTTGGATTCACAAAAAACCCTATTTTCTGAGGCATACACGGGCTATCTGTGTATAGGGTGCATATACATTGAAGGTATACGTGGGTTGGCTATGTATAGGGTGAGTATGCACACAGGATGGTTGTGTATAGGGTGAGTATATGTTGATAAAGACATGAAACTTGATAAGATGAAGTTGTAGAGGTTATAGATTCTAAGATCAAGTTCCCAGGAAGGTCTAGAGTGCTCAAATACATCAGATCCATCCATTAGTTCAAAAGTTATGTCTTATTTCTATGAATAGCTGGATTTTGATTTATGGATGAGGAATGGCAATGGAGATTTGAGGATTATCCCTAGAGAGACTAGTGGCTACATGGGATCTTTTGTATAAGTAAGATCTATAGAAATACAGTGCTGCTATATTTATCATTGATACTTCTTGTTGAGGCACATTTTGTATTTCTTGGCATATGGCTAAAAGTTTTTATGGTACATGGTTGAAATCTTGTATTTGTTGATGTATTGAGAAGTTGAATATCAGAAAGGGGTTGGTGACTAAGATCATGTGAGGGATATTATACTTGTTCATGATTACACATACCTATATGGCACATGACTAGAGAGAGACATACTTGCCTTGAGTAGAGGCTATGTATGAGGATGCTTCCACAGGGTACAGTTACAGTTTGGATAGAGTGATAGGTTACAGATCTATGTGAAAGAGGTTACATAGGGTGAGAAGTTTTCAAGTAAAATGAAAACCTAGTTTCAGAAGGCATACGCAGGCTACATAATAGATAGGGCACGTACATACGCGGGTTGCATCACTACAGGTCACGTATCTATTCTATTTTATGGATACATGTTTAGTTCAGGTATAGATTGATTATAGGGTAGTTGTATAGATTGGATACAGGTCAGTGGTACAGGTTGATACAGTTGTACAATAGTATATCTCACAGTGATAGGTTGACAGTGGTTCCATCATTATACTTCTACTTCAGGGTGGCAGGACAGGGCAATGACAGGTGGTTGTAGCCACCTTCCGGTTGTAGCCAAAGAACATAGGGGGTTGTACCCTCCTTCTGGTAGTAGCTAGAGAATTGGGGGGTTGGAGCTTCCCTCAGGGTGTATCCTGAGAAGCAAGGGGGTTGGATCCTCCTTCCAGTTGTAGCTGGAAAATAAAGGAAGTCAGTGCTTCCAATGATTGTAATTCTTCAGGACATATAAGAAAAATAATTTTGTCATTTTCTCTTGATTTGGGTTTCCACATAAAACACTGGTGTACTGTTTATGTGTGTGACTGTTCATTTCTCATTGCTCATTATTGGATAATAATACCACATTTATTCAACACTTTGATCAATTTGGATAAAAAGGATTATAATTTCACTATTATTGATTCACCCCCCCTCTAAGTAATCCAACAATTGGTATCAGAGAAAGCTCCTTCATAAATTAGTTTAACCACTGAAAGGTAGATCATGGAGATTACCAACTCATATAAAAATGGAATACCATAGTTTGATGGACAAAATTATGCTTTTTGGAGCATAAGGATGAAGACATATATACAGGCACCGAGATTTCAAGTTTGACAATCAATTGTAGGTGAATACAAAGCACCAACAGTTCCACCAACAAAATACAAAGCAGTAAAACTTGGTGAGAATAATTCCAAATCCACAAATTCACTTTTAAATGGTCTCAGTTATACGGTATTCACCAAAGTTCCACACTGTAAATCCGTTAAAGATATTAGGGACAAGCTTCAAAATATTTATGAAGGAGATACAAAAGTCAAAGAAGCAAAACTTCAGAATTATAGAGGTCAGTTCAAACAACTAAAAATGAAGGAAGATAAAGATAACTCATCCTACTTATTAGGAGTCGATGAAACAGTGAATGCAATCGTAGGATTGGGAGAAGAAATTGAATAATTTGTAATTGTTCAAAAGATACTAAGATCTCTTCCTATGAGATTCAACCCTAAGATATCAACACTAGAAGAAAGATCAAATCTAGACTCAATAAGCATAGATGAACTGCATGGAATCTTCACAACATATGAAATGAGAACTGAACAGGAAAATCTAGATGTAAGAGAAGCATCCCTCAAAGAATCCAAAAGATCAAAGAAAAAAAAAAGGAACAAGAAGAATATAGCAGCGACAATGATGTCTCAGAATATGACGAAGAGGTCGTGAACTTTGTCAAAAGACTGAACAAGGGAACCAACGATAGATATAGCGGTAATCTCCCTTTAATTTGTTTCAATTGTGATGGTATTGGTCATTTTCTTAACAAATGTCCTCATAAGAAAAAGAGAAATGATGAAGGTTACTCAAAAGGAAAATACACATATAAAAGCAAAAGAACTACAAAGAAAGTTTTCAAGAAAAGCTTATACACCAAATAAGACATCTCATCATCAGATGAAGATGAAGTTAGTGACAGTGAGACAGAAAGGATTCTATTCATGGTAGTAAAAGACTCTGACAAAGAAGACTCCAAAGAAGAATATAAAGAAGCCAAAGAATAATGTGAAGAAATCGAAGAAGAAATTGAAGAGGAAAAAGTTGACTATCGAGAAGAATCAATGTGTGCCATAGAAGTTATCAGAAGAGAAAAGAAGAAAAACAAGAAACTACAAGTAGAACTGGACAAGAAAAAGGACACTCAAGAACTAGAACAAATGATCACAAAATTGAAGGTTCAAATAGAAGAAGATAAAAGAATTGAAGAAGCACTCAAAGAACAACTAGAAGAAAAGGACAAGATCATTGGAAACTTAGAAGCAAAGATTGTTACACTAGGAAAGGATATTCAAAAGAAAAATATGAAGAATATCTCCAAAGTTCTGGATGACATTATCAACAGTCAAAAATATCATCTTGACAAGTCTGGAATTGAATACAACTAGATAGAAAAGAGATCAAGCTCCAAAAAAACACAGAAAGAAAGAAATCCAAATAGCTATGTAGAAACAATCAAAGAGGATAGGAAGATATACAAGGAAAATTACAGGGACACTCCACCAAGAAGATTCAGATTTCAGAATCAACAATAGACAGATAGGCCTCAAGAAGAAGAAGGATTTGTAAGAGCACCTCCTTTCAGAATATCTTCAACTCCCAGGTATCAAACTATACTTTTTTGGTTTATGTTATAAATGTAATAATTTTGGACATAAAGTTGTGAATTGCAGAGATAAAAACAAGAACAATAACAACTTTGAGAGTTATACACAAAGGGATTATTCAAGAAGACCTAGTGAAACACAAAGAAGAAGTTACAACAGGTTTGAATCTTTGAGCACTGAAGTGAAATTTTACAAATGTAACAATTTTGGACACATGGCCAAGGATTGCAGAATGGAAATACATCCTAAATAAACTCAACAAAATAACAACATTCACACACAAAAACCTCATAAAACGACATGGATAAGAAATAAAGATCAGTATATCAATGAAGAATACACAATCGCTCTACAAGATAAGAAGAAGAAACAGGGTTGGTATGTTGACAGCGGGTGTTCAAAACACATGACATGTGATAAAGACAAATTTTTTACATTACAAAAAGAAAAAAATAGATAAGTCTCCTTCGGAAATGCTAATTCATTCAAAATCATTGGAGAAGGCATAGTCCGAATTGAGAACAATAATGAAAAGGCACAAAATGTTCTACTGGTAGAAGATATGAAACATAATCTTTTAAGTGTGAGTCAAATGTGTGACCAATGACATAAAGTTACTTTCAATTCACAAAAGTGTGAGATAAAAAAAAGAAGGTTCAGGGAAATTAATTTTTACAACTACAAGAACTTCAAACAACATATATGTGTTAAGTGAAATTGGAAATGAAAATTGTTGTCTAGGAAAGGAAGATGAAATTTGTCTATGGAACAGAAGAATGGGTCACATACATTTTGATAACCTTGTCAAAGTCAACAAAACAGAAGCAATCAGAGAAATGCCCCCAGATCACGAAACCAACCAACACTTTATGCAAGCATTGTCAACAAGGAAAGCAAAAGAATATTCAACAACAAGACCACTATAAATTGTGCACACTGATCTAGTTGGACCAACTACAACAAAGGGCTTAAAATGTGAGAGATACTTTATGTTATTAGTTGATGATTATACAAGAATGACTATAGTTTTCTTTCTCAAAAACAAGTCAGAAGCTTTTGAAAACTTCAATATCTACAAGGAAATGGTTGAAAATGATTTGGATTCAAGAATCAAATGCTTGAGATCTGGTAATGGAGGAGAGTTCACTTCAAAGGAATTTATGGACTACTATAGAAGTCATGGAATAAAAAGGCAATTCTTCGTTGCTAAGACACCTCAACAGAATGTAATTGTTGAAAGAAAGAACATGACAGTACAAGAAATGGATCAAACGATGCTAATGGATTCCAAATTGATAGATATATTTTGGACAGAGGAAGTGCCTACAACATTTCACATTAAAAACAGAGTAATGATCATAAACAACACTGATAAAACTTCTTATGAGCTATGGAAAGGAAGACCAACAAATGTGAAGCACTTCAGAATTTTTGGAAGCAAATTCTACATCAAAAGAGAAGATGGAAGAATGGGAAAGTTTGACTCTCTTGTGGAGAAGGGAATACTTGTTGGTTACTCAAGTACAAGGAAAACTTTCAAGTGTTACAATCTAATACTAAACAAAGTTGTCGAAAGAATCAATGTAACAAGTGATGAAACAGGCAGACCAGAACCAAAGGAAGAAGAAAAAAAATCAATGGAACAACTTTTCAAAGAAGAAGATGAAAAAGAAGTAGAAGAGGAATATGAAGATGAAGAGAATTTGGCAGATCCAGAAGAGAAAGTTCAAAAATTATCTCCAAAGACACCTAGAAAACGAGTATAGAAGAATCATCCTTCAGATAAGATTATTGGAAACAAAGATGTAGGAGTTGAGACTAGAAGAAAAATTCATTCACCAGAACAAACACACCTAGCACTCTTATCTATAATTGAACCAAACTGTTTTGAAGAAGCCAACAAGGATGAATTTTGGAGTAAGGCCATGGATGAAGAATTGAATCAAATAGAGAAAAGTGAGACTTGGGAATTGGTTCCAAGACCAAAGAATAAGAATGTGATTGACACAAAATGGGTTTTCAGGAATAAATTGAATGAATGTGGACAGGTTACAAGGAACAAAGCTAGATTAGTATGTAAAGGATATGCATAGATTGAAGGAATTGACTTTGAAGAGACATTTGCCCCAGTTGCTAAAATGGAAGCAATTTGTTTTATTTTAGCTTATGTGTGCTCCAAAAATGTTAAAATATATCAAATGGACATAAAATCATCTTTTCTAAATGGGGAACTTGTAGAAGAAGTCTACATTGAACAACCAAAAGGATTTGAGTTGTCAGAGAACACAGACTATGTGTGTAAATTAAAGAAGGCCTTGTATGGTCTAAAACAAGCTCCTAGATCATGGTACTCCAGACTAGATAAGTATCTACAACATTCAGGGTTTAGAAAAGGAAGCGTAGACAAAAACCTCTACATCAAGGTAAGTGAAGGTAATATTTTATTAATTGAAGTTTATGTTGATGATATTATCTCTGGTAGTGATGATGACAGGTTAAGCTAGAAATTTGCAAAAGATATGCAAAATGAATTTGAAATTTCATTACTTGGAGAACTATCCTTCTTTCTGGGACTTCAGATATATCAAAGAAACCAAAGAATTTTTATTTCTCAAACCAAATATATTAGAGAAATGATAAAGAGGTTCAGAATGGAAGATTGCAAACCAGTTATCACTCCCATGAAAACCAGTTGTAAGTTGAGCAAAGATGTTGATTCAAAGTCTACAAATCAAATGAAATACATGTCAATGATTGGAAACCTACTATATGTGACAACATCCAGACCAGATGTAATGCAGGCAGTTGGATAGGTGGCATGATTTCAAGCAACACTAAAGGAATCACATGTATTAGCAGTAAACAGGATTTTCAGATATCTCAAAGGAACAAAAGTGTTTGGATTATGGTATCCAAAAGGAAAAGATCTATCACTTATTGCCTACACAGATGCAGATTGCGTAGGTTGTATTGATCACCAATGAAGCACCAGTGGAGCAACGTTCTACTTAGGTGAGTGTTTGGTATCATGGGTAAGAAAGAAACAATCATCAGTATCTCTATCTACAGCTGAGGCAGAGTATATCGTAGCAACAACATGTTGTACATAAGTTCTTTGGATGAAACAAACTTTGACAGATATACAGGTTGAGTATCATGAGCCCATTCCAATATATTGTGATAATACAAGTGCCATCAATATCTCAAGAAACCCAGTGATGCACTCCAAGATGAAGCAAATTCCAATCAAGTATCACTTTCTACAGGCACAGGTTGCAGAAAAGAACATCATAGTAGAGTATGTGGGAACAAAAGAACAAGTGGCAGATATATTTACAAAACCACTTCCATAGGAAGCCTTTGAATATTTGTGCTAAAGACTCAGAGTTATTTCTACTCCAAAATGACTTCTTTTTGAATGATTTTTGAATTCTTATATTATATGTCTTAGATGTACATGAGGAAGAACCATAAGAGGACAGTTCAATCAAGGGGAGCAGCCCCATATGGAAAGATACATTTTCCATTGATGACAAAGGGGGAGATATTTATCAAATGCAGAGGACAGAGGCATAGGTCTAGGGGGAGCAGATTTATCAGATGCAGAGGACAGAGGCAGATTTATCAAATAGAGAGGACAAAGGCATGGTTCCAAGGGGAGAATGAGTGATATGATTTCAATATTTCATAAGAGTGTTTCTATCAATGCCAATGGGAGATATTTTTTATTAAGATTAGTTGTCATTGATGACAACCCTTGAAGAAATCCCCGCAGCATAAAGGTTTGGGTAATGGACCCAAGATTGTTTGATGCAAAGATGACTCATTATTGTATTGCCATGGTTGATAAGAAGTAAATATGGATGATGTAAGGTAGCTAGAGAGGTAGTGGGGGGGCCTAGAGGGCCCATAGTGATAATAGTAGAGGTCATTCAATGTAAGGTGGACTA
>SNQJ01S0001422.1:75647-86411 GCA_010110895.2 Picea sitchensis | reverse complement strand
AGATTCCTCCTCTAGAATGTTCTTAGGTGATGGTAGAACTATATAAAGGGGTTCAAGCAATGTAATGAGATATGAAGAGAAGTATTGTATTTGGAGCTAAAGCTCATTAGGAGGTTGCCCCCTCGAAGAGGCAAGTGAACAGGAGAGGATCCCTTCCATAATAGGATCCATTGTATGGTGTTGCCCTACCTCAAGGGTTTCTATAATAAAGTTGTGATTTTCTATATGGTTTCATAGATCTTGTGTGGTGATTATATTCAGATATCTTTAGATCTATTGTGATATTTTGTATTCAATTCTTTGGTTCTTAATAGATGAACTCCAAATTGGTCCCCGTATGGTCAAATCTCTCACGGGAAAACGTTTTGCAGAGTAAGAGAACCCATGCTTAATTGTGGAAAAATGAGATGAACGACAATGAATTTGTCAGGGAAATTATCCTAGATGGATAGTGCTTGTCATGTTGTTTTCGGTGGCATGTGGAATGTCACATAATTCTTCACGGTTAGAGAGTTATGACCATATGAAGTTGGAGAACCCTCATGAGTCTTATAGAAGCCCCCAAGAGTCAAAGTGATTTGCAAAAGAAATTATTTTAAATGAACAAGCTTTAAAATAAGGAAAGTGTAAGGCTACTTGAAGATATAAACAAGAGACAAATCTCACTCATAAAAACACACTTGTACATATTGTTTATCTACTTTCTTGTGTAAATATTCTTGTAAATACTTGTGGATACATCTGAAGTACCGAACGTTTGAGTTAGCATGAAGGGTTGATGACCAAATTCTCGGATTCACAGAAAACCTTATTTTATGAGGCATGCACAGGTTGTCTGTGTATAGGGTGCATATACATTGAAGGTATACGAGGGATGGATGTGTATAGGGTGAGTATGCACACGTTCTGGTTGTGTATAGGGTGAGTATGCACACGTTCTGGTTGTGTATAGGGTGAGTATATGTTGATAAAGCCATGAAACTTGAGAAGATGAAGGTGCAAAGGTTCTAGATTCTGATATCAGGATCCCAGGAAGGTCTAGAGTGCTTAGATACATCAGATCCATCCATTGGTTCAAAAGGTATGTCTTATTTCTATGAATAGTTTGATTTTGATGTATGCATGAGGAATGACAATGGAGATTTGAGGATTCTCTCTAGAGAGACTAGTGGCTACATGGGGTATTATGTATAATTCATATCTACAGAAATACAATGTTGATATATTTATCATTGATACTTCTTGTTGAGACACATCTTGTATTTCTTGGCATATGGCTAAGAGCTTTTATGGTAGATGGTTGAAATCTTGTATTTGTTGATGTATTGAGATGTTGAATATCAGAAAGGGGTTGATGAATAAGATCATGTGAGGGATATTATACTTGTTCATGATTACACATACCTATATGGCACATGACTAGAGAGAGACATACTTGCCTTGAGTAGAGGCTATGTATGAGGATGCATGCACAGGGTATAGTTACAGTCTCAATACAGTGACAAGTTACAGATCTATGTGAAAGAATTTACAGAGGGTCGAAATTTTTCAAGTGAAAGGAAACCCTAGTTTCAGAAGGAATACGTAGGATGCATAACAGATAGGGAGTGTACATACTTGTGCTTCATCACTATAGGTCGTGCATCTGTTGTATTTTTGTGGATACATGTTCAGTTCAAGTACAAATTGATTACAGGGCAATTGTACAGATTGGATACAGGTCAGTGGTACAGGTTGATACAATTGTATAGCAGTATATCTCATAGTGACATGTTGACACTAGTTCCATCACTCTACTTCTACTTCAGGGTGGCAGGACGGGGCAAGGACAGGTTGTTGTAGCCACCTTCTAGTTGTAGCCGGAGAACATAGGGGGTTGTACCCTCCTTCTGGTAGTAGCTAGAGAATTGGGGAGATGGAGATTCCCTCATGTTGTAGCCTAAGAAACTAGGGGGTTGGAGCCTCCTTCCAGTTGCAGCTGGAAAAAAAAGGAAGTTGTTGCTTCCAATGAATGTAATTCTTCAAGACATATAAGAAAAAACATTTCGTGGTTTTCTCCCGATTTGGGTTTCCACGTAAAACACTAGTGTATTGTGTATGTGTGTCACTGTTAATTTATTATTGTTGATTATTGGATAATAATACTACATTGATATAACACTTGGATCAATTTGGATAAAAAGGATTATAATTGCACTATTATTGATTCAACCCCCCTCTCAGTAATCCAACAGTTGGGACATTCCTTTCCCCTTTTTTCACTATCCATTCTTCATCAGAAAACCAATCTTCCTTCAAGGCCTTGAAACCATCGTGCTCGACCCCAAATTTGTCTAGGAATGATTCGTATAGAGAGACCGTGGATTTTGGGGCCTTGTATTTTTCTTGGACATATTCCACTTTGAGTGACACAATTGGGAGGCCTGAAGCATTGATTATTAATTCCTTGTCCTTATCTAGATATGTGAAACACCATATGGAAGCATCATTATAAGGGAAGATCTCTTGGTGAGTCTCTATCGTGTGAATGTGTTCTTGAGAATGGTCCTATAGTCACTAATGTTAGGTTACTCAGGTAGAAACCTTTCATTTTGGAATACATCATAAATATCAGCATAGTTGAGGTAGTGCTCCATCCCATCGTGAATATTTGTATCAAAAATATTGAAAGTTTATGGGACTAAGCTAGGAACATGTGCCTCGGAAGTTTGGATTTTTTTCTTTCTCGTCAACAACTAAGAGATTTTAAACACCCGCGTAAAACATAAAATTAAGAGACTAAGAGCATGACTACAATGATATAGATAGAAACTATTAAATGATGCGTGAAACACTTACTCATAGACCAGAGACAACAATAAAAGGAGAAAGAGATCAAACCTCCACAGTGCAAGTGTTTATATTTCTTAGTGAAAATGCGAACATGTGAAACAAAAATGAGTTTCGATAATATTTGAATACTTGTCGAATTTCCTCCAAAACCAGGAACAATTAATGAAGAAGGACATTACATCTTAGAATTGGTCAGAGTCGTACGCATTGACATAAATGTAATCGCATGAATTCTAGAGTTTATGATTGTTAATTGCATCATCAGAGGAGTGGGGTTGATGGGAGGACAAGATCACCGAAAAAATGTCATCGTCAGATGTTTGTATTGGTGAGGTCCATTGATAAAGAAAAAGGAAATATCCTCCGATGATCATAGTTATTAAACATATCATAAGTCTTGATGTGGGTGTTTAAATGTTTGTACTAAGCTTTTAATATTCACTATAGCAATCATTTAATAAAAATCCTTTTTTTAATTGTAATGATAAGACATTGTTGTGACCGAGTTAGACCAGGTAGAGGATCAACGTGTGATTGACAGTTGTGAGATAGTCAACGATGACCAGTTTGATCAGAGCCATGGATAAACTATTTCTTAGTCACTGGAAAAGTAAGGACAATGTCGTCATCGGTGAAGTATGAAGCCAAGAGAAGATGTGCGCTAAATGTTTGTCTATGATGAAAAGGGTTTCACTGAAAAGAACTAGCTAGTAGTAACATGCCATGTGAAGGTGTGAGTTTGGTCTCATGAAATGACTAGGAGGTGGGACCTGAGTAAGTAATAACATTGACGTGGATCCAAGATCCAGTCCTATGGTGCCCTTTGGGTTATGACGTGGAATTACAAAAAGGATCATGTCATCGTCGACGATGTGTGAGAAGACACACCACATAACAAATCGGTCGTTGTTTCCCTAGCAGCGACGTTGTGAGGAGTCATCACCGAGATTTGAAATTCAGGGAAGTATGGATCAGAAAAGGTGCGATGACAAAAACAGAAATAATAAGGTTATGTGAATGAGGAGGGGTCAATTAAGCTCAAGTTACAATGTATAAAGAACAAAGGATGAAGAGCTTGAAATCTAGTGAAGATTTTATTCATTTAGGTTTAGGTGGCCATATGCAAGTGATTTAGTCTGTAGGTGAATAAATAACTAGGTAAGTAAAGAATAATGACTTGTAAAAAAATTGGTAATATGGGTCTCCACTTAAACGTAAAAGTTTTGGTGGGGTTGTTGTGTTCACACAATATCATTGCAAGGGGAGGACCCCACCTTACTATTTTATGACATGAAGAATGAGAAGGATCTATCAGGGAGAATGAAGGAAAAATTCCATACACACAGAGCACAATGTGATATGGATGTCACAAGTATATCTGACCCTACAGTTTGATTTGTGACATAGGTATTGGCATGCAAATTGTTAAGGACGTGCAGGAAGGACTGAACACCCACATCAGTAATAACAGTAGTTGAGAAGTGCATCAAAAGGGTGCAAATGAACTGGGATAAATTTATGCTCAACCATTTCTTACTCGACTGGAAGGAGGCACAAGATAAGGGTATGGAATTCCACTATGCTTGGTTTCTTATTTTGATAGAGTTGGTAGTATGATGGGAACCCGATGATGCACAGTTTTTTGGAGTGACCAATAAGCCATGCCTATCAATGGAATATGACAACTTGTGGCACGCTGGACACAAGGATAACCATCGGGATAATAATATTGTTTTTTATACTTACAAGGAGACGATTATGCAAAGTATCCTATATACTATGCACATTCAACTATAACTAGTAGAATCCTATAAGTCAATTGTGCAGTTTAAGATAGACCGTCACCATGTTTATATTCAATAAAAGAAGGATCCAGGTGAGACATGGGTCTCAACGAGATACCGGATAACGGGGGAAGAAATTGGACACATTATGGAGGACCAGGATGCAGAATTGAAGATTCCACCAATAGATACTCAAGAGATGGAGACACAAAAACCAAAAATAGAAGAGATCTCGATGATGAAAATGTAGAATAACAAGATGGATAGAGAAACAATAGAGGGGTGATTGCACCGCGCCTAGTAGAAAAGAGGAAAGAATTGGATAAGGGGACAACAATCCCACAACAAAAGAAAACAAAATTTGTAAAGCCACCAAAAATTCAAGAACTCACAAATGATGACTTGGACATGATAGATGATCGAGTCAAAGAGGTCAAAAATGATTTGTTTTGGTGTGCAGTACAATAAGGGGAGGAGATGAATAGAAAAATGCGTGAACAAATGGATAAGTTGCACTAAATATTAGAAGTATCCAATATTACGCCAGGAAGACATGAAGAGGATGCACAGACACCAAGCATTGCACATAACATGGAGGCAAGACCGATAGTGTCTCAGTCACTCGTAGTTGCAGGTAAGAAAAAAATGATCAAGTTGGTGACAAGGGCAGTGGAGCTCCGCACAGTAGAGATGCAGGAAGAAGTAAGGGAACTAGGTCATATTGAATTAGTATTATCACAGTTTTTGACAGATGTATTGCAAAAATTGCAGATGAGCGTGATGGAAGAGATGAACTCGCATGTAGAAAATATATCTATCTAGTTGACTAAGGTTACGATAGATAATGTAGCACTCGATATGGAATACAACGAAGTTAAGCAGGAGCAGGAGAAAGAGAGGTTTTCCTCAAGAGAAACTACTTGAAATCCAACTCTCTATACCCTAATCTTTACAAGGACATGCACTAAGAAACGACAAGGAGTAGATTGCTCTAATACCATTGATCCATATTATTTTTAGAACAAACTCAAGGAAAAGATATAACAAGGAAAGATACAAATATATAGCAAGAAACAAAGTAATATAGTTAAACCTATATTTTATTAATGACTGTTTGAAATACAAAAGATTGTAAAAATACAAAACACGCAATCTAGCTAGAATGGTGGTAGCTTATCTCTGAATACAGTGATGTGAAGACTATTCTTATTCACAAGAAGTTGATTACAAAGATCATGAAACTAAATTTTAACATAAATAGTCAATGAGAAAACCCTAAACATTCAAAACCCTAACCCTATAAGATGAAATGCCAAAAGGTTTGTGCGCTCTGATGTGATTAGTTGATACATCAACATCTTAAGGGCACAGCTATTTCATATGATCTTTGATGGAGGTGGTCGGTACCTCATCAGAAAGGTATATACAAGGGGTACACATTTTGTTCATCTTAGCATCTACCTTTCACTACATGCTAGGCACTGTTGATCCAAAAAAATGTTGTTTGGGGCCTCAAAACAACCTCAAAGTTTGGGACCTGAAAAACAATAGAAAATGCCATGTGGAACCATTTTGAATTAGTGGAACAAGTGGGGGCTACCAATTCTCTTGATAGGTGTTGAGAGAGATATGGTTGAGTTTGAGTCGGCCTAATGGTTAAGAAAATGGGTTTTCTCCTCGGAGGACATATGTTCAATTCCAAAGGGGTGGTGGGGTATGTACATGTGAGAAAACTATTGTTTGTGGATACCGTTAGTGACGTGGCATATAATAGATCCATCTTAACTCTAGAGAGAGATTTGATATTTCATACACCAAGAAGGATCAAGTTCATCTATTAAGTTTTTGTAATTAAAAAAAAAAACTTAAAGTTTTGCACTGGAACCCATCATACATCTGGAATTAAGAATGATCTTGATTAAACATTTCAATGACATGTTGTTGAGTATCATGAAGATGTGTAATTCATTTTGTGCTAAAAACAAAGTTAACACATGCCATATATATATATATATATATATATAATAGCCTAAATCCATTTTAACTATAAAACTATCAGGATAAGTTTGTGGAAATGATTTCTTTTTAGTAAATTTAAAAAAAAAAAAAAATTACACCTTAAAAAGTTTGTTTTTGTTTTGATCCCTTCCAATCCATAAAAGAGCGACTTAAATTTAAATCAATGATCATACTCATACTATTATCTTGAGGGTTTTTATTGTTATGGCTGGTGTAAAGTACTTGTAGTGTCCCCAAGGCCGAGCCCCGTTGCAAACCATGTATTGAAATGAATTGTAATTATGTTTTATAGGCTGTTGAGCCAAGTTTTGTATAATTGGTAGGCTTATGTGTTGTTAGGCCAAGGAGCCTAAGTGTTGAAGGCTAGGAGCCTGCTGATGTATTTGTATATATATGTGGAATGATTAATAAAATATAAACACCGCCATGTGCAGACCGACCACGATGAATGAGTGAAGGGGGACCAAGCATCCACAGAGTGGGCAAGGAATTAGGGGCTGGAGGTGGAAAAAGGGGGTAAGTGTTGAGCCTAGAAGGATTAAGCCTTGGGAATAATATTTTAATATTATTCCAAAAGATATGTGCATTATATGATTTGACCTAAGTCCTTTTGAAGGACATGTGATTTCCAAATGGTGGGAAGCACACACTTTACTGGAATGCATGCAGTCGCCTGGGCGACAGTGTCAACCCTGACCATGCAATAAAAGCCGAAATGAGCCATGTTCGGGGTTCTCTTCTCCATTCTGACTCATGGACTGCTAGGAGGAACAGATTTGACCCCGACAGAAAAACCTTCGTACATATTCTGAACCGTCTTAACCTGAGTTGACCCTTGCGTGGATTGTCTTTGACGCATACCCGACACCAGAGCGTGAGTCTATCTTGGGAAGGGAAGATGGGAAACACCATTCGACCGGTAGGGAAGTCTGGGTAGTTCCCTGCGAAAATTGTCCCTGGAGAAATTCTGGAAATTAACACTAGATGGATTGCGCGCGAATTGTTGTCCAGTGCAAGAGGTAATCGAACCTGTGTGTGACCTCTCTCTAGGGAGGGAGGTGGATGTGGTTGGAAGAGGTTTCTTCCAGAGAGTGTCCAACACCAACTTTAGGCTCTGAGACTTCCTAATCCGGCCTGTTGCCGAGGATTAGAGAGGGAGGTTAGCACCGATGGACTATGCTTGTCAAGGTGTATACTCTCGGGCGGAACAGGCATGTGGGGAATGAGAGTCTGGGAGTAGTGGGCATAAGATGGCATTCTAGGAAGAATCCTTCTAGATTCTGAGTGTGGTTTTCCCTGTAACCTCAGCCTAACCTAGGATTCCTTGCCTTGGGGTGGAGCTCGGTCCCAGCTCGGGGGTGACCCACTGTTGAGCTGATGAGTAGTGTGGTCTAAGGCTGGGAGGTTCGTGGAAGGCCTGCGCATGGTTGGTGGATTTCACTACTGTTACAAGATAAGTGTTTATCTATGCTTTATCAGACTTTTATCAATATGCTTTATATCTCTATGTATTAAAATGATCATGCATTCTGTTGTGCATTTGGATTAATGTATTTTCCATGGATAATTATGTTAAAATATCTCTTATGAGTACTCTGAGCTTAAATGTATTTCACTGCGTAAATGCACGTAATCAAAAATGAATGTGTATGTGTTTTTTCGCGTAGTAACACCTACAAAACCATTCGACAGTAAAAGGGGTGTTACAAATTGGTATCAGAGCTAAGGTTTCGACACTGAGCCTAGATGGGCCAGTGGAGTGGCCTTTGGACCGAGAATGAGAAGGAAACTGGGTCCGGAGGACCAATTTCGGACCTTGGTTTGTTCCAGAGTATCAAGTAGTTGCTTCACCGTGCTTACGAGCTCAGGAAGGATAGCGATGAGTGAAATCGCAGACTGGTGTGGTCTATGGCCATGGGAGACAGGTCTCTTCACCAATGGTGTTAGAACCTTAGGATCCGTCCGAGAGGGAAGGCGAACCCTTGTAACCGTCATATCTGAAGAATGTGCACAAGGATTAAAATTCCTTTTGAATTGGCACAGGAGTGTGGAAATCGCGATACGCAAAATCCTGAGTTAAGTTAGAAACCGTCTGAGCCATCAGATTTCAATCGGAAAACCCGACAGTCGTTGGATCTGTCGGGAGATGCCTGAAGGATAAACATTAGTAATTAGGGGCAAAATCTTCGAACTAGCGAGACTTGATCTGGACCGTTCGTTTGGGATCGGATGCGTGTCACGAGATTACCCACATCGGGGACTCGGGCAGCGAAGGCTGGAAGAGGAAGTCATTCGACTTCACAAGTGGCGAAGAGGCGAGAGCTCCGTGTTGTGGGGCCTAGCTGACGTCATATCGGGATACTGGCACTCAAGAACGGGGTGGAACCACAGGAGCCGGCAGGCGGCCGGGTGGCACATCACCTCTCGGGAGCTCGTAAGTAGATGAGCCGAGAATTTGGTGTCAAGGATCGCGAGGCGCGAGGACACGAAATGATGAAGTCATGAGAGAATCGTAGCCGTCCAGCTGAGGAGGATAGGTGGAAGCAATCGCAGAGTCGTGAAGTGTCGAAGAGATTCAGGATTCGGGTCTCGCGAACTCAGAAGTTCATAGGGTGAGGGCCCAAGAGTTGGATGCTCCAAGTTGCGAAGTCACGAAATTGCGAGGAGCAAGGACAACCATTGGATCCAGATCACGGGAGGACCGTTGGATCAGGAACCCCATCACCTATCGCGTGTTTGGAGGTTCGAAGGTTGAAAGGAGTCATTTTCGACTTCACAAGTAGCGAAGTGCCGAGAGCCGTGCACGAGGACATGTGGTAGAACCACAAGGTGGGCCTGGGCAGCTGACGGGAGAATACGCGTCGCCGGAAGGAAAGGAGTCAACGCTCCGTTGACTTCTCGTGTCTCGGGGATTCGCGAGATAAGAGCATGCGAGCTTGATGTTGAAACTCGCGAAGGTGCGAGTAGCGAAGAGTGCTAACACTTAGACTTAGACCTAGGCTACGGTCATGCGTAGAAGACGCTAGCAAGGAGGGAGCCATGCCCGTGTCGCATCTCGGGTATCGGCGGTTAGAGGAAATGAGTCGAGGGTCTTCGACTCACGAACTCGCGAGATTGCGAGTTGCGAAAAGGGTAACTTGGGTTTTGTATATTTAACTGTCGAATCTTCGTGGACCAAGATTACGAAGTTACGAAGTCCTAGAAATTGCCTCAATTGCAAAGAAATGAAATAAATACATAATACTTTCAGTACAAGAAACTTATTTAAAAGGAAATGTCTTTTATTTTGTTCGAACTGGCTTGTAAATATTGTGGATTGTTCGCAAAGTCTAATGGCCTGACAAATTGCGAATTCAATTGCACAGTGTGTGTGCAGAGTTCAACGAGGGTCAGAACTCCAGTTAATCAACGCCGGGTATGGAGTGGGGAAAAGTGCAAATTACCCCTGAAATGGAAGACGAACAGGAAGGAAAGTATGTTAACCTGGGGGTCGAAGGATCAAACTCCAATGGGCACGGAAAAGAGATGGATAAGGAAGAACATATGATGCAACTCATCGAAAGATTGCAGAAAGATGCCCAGGATCGCCTCGCTAATAGCCGAAAGCTCCTGAAAATCCGGGATCGGCAGGGTGAATTCAATTTGAAAATGTTGAAGAGCATGGAAAGAATAGAGAAGAAACTCGAGAAAGGAAGAGACTCAAGTACGATGGGGAGTCGCAGAACTCATGGAAGAAGAAGTAGATCAAGGAGTGGTAGCCGAAATCACAGTGGCTCCCAAAGACGTTTTGACAGTAAGACACATAGTAATTCAAGCCCATCACCTACCAGAAAACATCGGAAATCTGGAAGGGAGGAATTGAAAGGAGAGATGAACAAGATTAAGCCTCCAACATTCGATGGAGAACATAAAAAGGAGGAAGATGTCGAGACATGGTTGCTGGGCATGAAGAAATAATTCCAACTGCAGAATTATTCTACCCGTAAAGAAGGTAGAATTGCAATGTACCAGCTGAAAGGAAAAGCGTCCATGTGGTGGGATCAGTTTGTGCAAGTACAGCACATCAGAGAGAAAGAGGTCACGTGGAAGGAGTTTAAGAGGTATTTCGAGAAGAAATACCTGACTAAAA